>CATIWR010255077.1:0-65309 GCA_949677035.1 Omphalea diandra | reverse complement strand
CGACTGAGCTAAGTAATTTAGTTGTTAATTTCTTATGTGGGCAAATATTTAGATAAGCAAAGTTTACTTTCATGTGCTTCATAATATATGTTTTAATTTTATTTCAATAATTATTAATATATATGTATATTAATATTTAGGAGGTTTATATACATAAGATAATTGTCAGTTTATTATTTAGTGATATTAATTTTGTGATAAAATTAAATAAATAAATAATAAATATTTATTTTGCACATATATGAGATAATAATTATGTGTTTAAAATTAAGGTATATTGTGTTTAGTACCTTGTATATTTTTTGAAATATGTATTTGTGTTTAGTATGTATTTTAATTGGGCTATTATAAATCTCTAATTAAAAATAATTTTATGGGTTGATATGGATGTTATCGCCAAAATAGGATATCTATTGAAATTCGTAAAGTTATTTTTAATTTTTGTGAAAAGATAATTTCAAGTCAATGTATATAATAACCTGCCCAAATGGGGTTATTAGATGCATTAATTTTGGGAGTGCTTGTTGAAATGAAATAAAATTCCAAATCAATGTATATAATAACCTGTCCAAAGGGGGTTATTAGATGCATTGATTTTGGGAGAGCTTATTGAGATGAAGAGAAAATTCCAAATTAATGTATATAATAACCTGCCCAAAGGGGATTATTAGATGCATTGATTTTGGGAGAGCTTGTTGAGATGAAGTTTTTTGTGTTTAGAGGTGCATTAGTCTAAAGAGTTTACTTGTCGAAATAGGATGAATTTCTCAAAACTAGTGTGATCTCGGTTGTGTGCTTCACAATTAGAAATTATATTGCATGTTTATGTTCTGCCCAAAGGGAAATTTGTAGTGATGCTAGAATTTTCTAGATTGTATAAATTGCAAATTTGTTTTGTGTATAACCAAATTCTAATGCATGCTTTTGTTTTGCTCAAACAGTCTCCTTTAGTCTCAATAATAGTATTGCAAATGTTGAACTTCTTACGAGCACAAACTTTAAGAGGTGGAAAGACAATATTTTGTTTGTCTTGGGAATAGGTGAGATTGATTATGTCCTTTATGAAAATGTGTCTGCTAAACCTACCTGTGATAGTAATATTGAAGAAAAAGAATTACATGCCAAGTGGGAGAGATCGAACTGTCTCAGTCTTATGGTCATGAGGAAAATTATTCCTGAATACCTGAGGAGTAGTTTACCCACTAATGTTATTGCTAAAAGTTTCCTTGCTGCCATAAAGAATAAATACTTCGTATCGGATAAGGCTAAGGCTAGGACCCTAATGAGTCAGTTGACCAGTATGAGATATAACAATAGTGAGAATGTGAGAGATTACATTTTAAATATGGTTCACCTTCAAACCAAAATTAGGGGTCTTAAACTTTATTTATGTTTATATTTTAGATAAGATTGTATATCAACTTAATATTGAAATCTAGACTTTGCCCAGTTTTGGAGAATACCTTTTGTGTTCCATTTTTAGAAGAAACTTGATTTCTGTTTTTGTTTTGGATAAGATTTAATATCATTTTACTATTGGTAGTGGAAGAGCCAATAAGTTTTTAGATTCTAAATTGATCGGTGAATGTGTTTTGTTTGATAATTTATATAGATTGTGTTTAGATGATGCTAGTGATTGTGGTCTTTGTTGTGAAGCTAATGTTGTGGCCAAACGATCCTTAATTAAAGAAAAATCTTTTTCATTGTGGCATAAATGTTTAGGTCACTTATCTAGAGAAAGAATTAGAAGATTAATGAAGGATGATATTTTTCCTTCTCTTGATTTTGAGGATCTAGATGTTTGAGTGAAATGTATAAGGGGTAAATTGACTAAGAATAAAAACAAAAGAACTAATAGAAGTTTAAATCTTCTGGAGAATATCCATACTGATATTGGTGGACCTTATTTATCTACTATTTGTGGCAATAAATAATTCATTACTTTCATTGATGATTTTTCTCGTTATGGCTATTTATACTTGATAGAAAAAAAATCAGATGTCATTGAAATGTTCAAAATTTTCAAAATTGAGGTTGAGAAACAATTAGAAAAATGTCATTAAAATTGTGAGGTTTGATCGATGGGTGAATATTATGGCAAATATAATGAGACTTTTCCCATGTTTTAGTCTAAAGATTCCTTTAGGATGATTATGACCTTGGTTGCTCATTTTGATTTAGAGTTGCATCAAATGGATGTCAAGATGACATTCTTAAATGGTGATTTAGGTGAGTAAGTTTATATGATGCAACCTGAGGATTTTAATAAAAGTGGTAAAGAACACTTAATTTGTAAACTGAAAAAATCTATTTATGGTCTTAAACAAGCTTCTCGTCAATGGTATCTAAAATTTGATGAGATAGTCACTTCACTTGATTTCACCGAGAACAAGATAAATCAATGCATTTACCATAAGATCAATGAGAGTATATTTATATTTTTTGTTCTTATGTTGATGATATTTTGTTGGCTGGTAATGACATGAGGATGATTTATGAAACTAAACAGTTACTCTCTATAACTTTTGATATGAAAGATCTTGGAGAGGAATTTTTGTTTTGGGCATTGAGATTTATCGTGATCTATCTCGCCATTTATTAGGTCTTTCTCAAAGGGCCTACATTGATCATCTGCTCAGTAGATTCAATATGCAATCTTGCAAAGATGGTGATACTCCTGTGGTGAAAGGAGATAAATTCAGTAAGAAACAGTGCTCTAAAAGCAATATTGAAAAACAAATCATGAATAATATTCCTTATGCAAGTGCAGTTAGCAGCTTAATATACACTCAGGTGTGTACAAGACCAGATATTGTATATGTTGTTGGAGTTCTTGGTCGATATCTTTCTAATCCTGGGTGGGATCATTAGGTAGCTGCTAAGAAAGTGATGAGATACTTGCAAAAGACAAAAGATTATATGCTTGTTCATAGGCGTGTGGATGATCTTGAAGTAGTGAAGTATTTAGACTCTAATTTTGTAGGCTGTTAAGATGATATGAAATCCACTTAGATTATATTTTTATATTTATCAGTGGTGTTGTTTCATGGAAAAGTGTTAAACAAATATTTACAACATCTTCTACTATGCAGGTTGAGTTTGTTGCTTGTTATGGTGCTAGTACACAAGCTATATGATTAAAAAAAAATTTATTTCTAGTTTGCTTATAGTTGATTCTGTTGCTAGACCACTTCCAATCCATTATGATAATAATACTTCTGTGTTCTTCTCTAAGAACAATAAAAATTCTAGTGGTTCTAAACATATAGAGATTAAATATTTTACAGTTAGAGACTTAGTAAATAAAGGAGACATTGAGATTCAGTACGTTAGTACTGATTTAATGTTAGTTGATCCTCTAAGTAAAGGACTCAAACCCATAGTTTTCAAGAAATATGTTTGTAATATGAGTGTTGTGGAGTCTTTTGATTTATTTGGTTAGTGGGAGTTTTGTGCTTGTGATTAAACGTCTAAGTTGAATAATTTTGCTACATTGCTTATTCATATTTATATGAGTTGAGTATTTTGTGGTTGTTTGTTATGCGTATGTGCACATAATATATATATATACATAGCGTGCTATAAGTTGTATGTGGTGTGCTTAAGATTGATGTGATTATCTTAAACTATGTTGGTTTCCAATTGTGTTTCTGAAAACAAAAGCTAAGACATTGTGTGTGTATTTCCAAAATGAAAATAAAAGCCTTATTGTGAAGTCTTGTGAATTTCTCTTACTCATTTGAGAATGTGTAAAAGAGAAATGTTTGGAGGATTGACAAAGAAAATCGTGTATTGATCACATGTGAATGTTATTTTCTTGCTACACTGTCATATCAGAATCCAAATCGATTAAGTTGTCAATATTTGTGACTATGGATTCGTACTATGTCAATAAGGGGCATAACTACTGTCATGATCTGATATTGATAATTTAATGTGGACAAAATTGTATTTAATGTGTCATTTTATCAATAAACTATATGTTTTCAAAATTTTGTGATCACATTTGAGTTTCAAGTATTCAGTTCGAAAGTCGTTTTTGAAAATGTTTTCTTTCTTAAAACATGAAAACGTCATAATTAATATTGCTCAAGTGAGAGAATGTTATAATTTTTTATGTGGGCTAATATTAATTATGAGTTTATTTTAATTATTTATAAAACAGATTGAATAATATAGTTTATTGATTAGTGGTTAAGCCTAATTAAAAAGTGATCAATTTAGTTATAGGTTTGTGACACTTTTGTGGGCCGATATGGAAGACGGTCAGTGCATACCTATTTTAACATGAACTAGTGATGAGTGAGCCTGTTAAAATTTATTATAAATAGGCTATATTTCATCTTCTGCCTTCATGATGATTGAAAACCCTAGTTATTACACTCATCATAGCTGTCTCGTGAGAAGGTCAAAAAAAAAAAAGATTTAGCTCTCTTTTTCAACTCTTCTGACCTATTATCTGAGTGTTCTATTTTCAGTGATCGGAATAATGGTGCGGAACAATTTGGGATCTAACGCATAAAAAGGTATGCAACTTGTTTCCGTTTTTAGATCTACTGTGCAAACATGTACGCAATTTTATTTCCGCTTAATCATGAATAGTGTTCTAAATTCATGTACTAAATTCTGAATAAATTTTAACACTTCTTATTGATAAGTGCATAAAATAATTATATACAAACTAAAAATAACTAAATATTTTCTTTGAGATTGTAAATCAGTGAATTTAATGAATTATTAAAGTAGATTTTTTAAATAAATATAATACTTATGTGTATTCCTCCTAAGAAAGTGGGATCCAAACACTTTTCAAAATCTAAATCTTGCTCCCGCTCCTCATGCAGAGTTAGCCCAATGTATTTTGAGGCTTTAAGCAAAACTTTTTTAAATGAGGTACCTTACTAATGAAAATTTTAATTTTTTAAAAAAATTTTCCATTATTTTTTTATTTTATCATTCTCTGATGCATAATTTCTGTTAGATATAATATAAATTTAAGAATAATAATTTCAACTCAACACAATGTAACACAATAATAATAAGAAATAAAAAGTCAATATAAAATTTAAGAAGTAATAACTACCAATTAAATTAACTAAAAAAATAATAATTAAATAAGATATAAGTGGAGATTTTTTGATAAAGTAATGTAATATTCTTTCAAATTTTTGTTAAATCTTTTAATGACATTTTTCGTATTTCCCCAAATAATTTTTTTCTTTTCTGTATGATATGTTTTTCTATATTATAAATATGTAGAAAAAAATGAAAATTTGGAAGTATATATTTTTGAAAAAAATTATAGAAAAAATTTATTTTTATAAAAAAATAAGAACTAAAAAGATTGAAGCATATTGCATTTTCTATTTGATATGATTATTTAAGTATTCTTCATAACACTATTTGAAAAATAATACACCCTACTTCAAAAAATTCAAATTTACAGAACGATCTATAATATTTTGTTATTTTTCTATTTTCTTTATAACAATTATCCTTATACTTATGCACTCTTTATTAGTAATTATTTTGAAATTTATTATAGATTTTCACTTTGTAAGGAAGTTTTGAGTTTATTATTAAAAAAATTTTAGCCATAAGCAATGACTTAAGTAGCTTAAGAGAAGGATAGAATCTGTGACATTTGTTTAATTTGAATACTCTATTGTAGGGATGAAGATCATACATAAAGGATTTTTATTAAAATGATGGTAATATTAATAAATTTAGAGTCCTAGTAGATTATAATCCATACATACCCAAATTTATGCTCGGATTTATGATGTGAATTAATATAATAACTTTTTCTAAGAGAAAAAATTAAAAAAAACAAAACAAAACAAAACAAAAAGAGGGCGGCCACACGTGATGCCTCAATGTAGGAAGAGTTTAGAAGAACCATTCTTTTTACCCATTCGGGCAAGTTTAATTTGAATAATTTTTTTAAAAAAAAAATAATAAAAAACATGGATGGTGTGAGGCATGGTCTATATAAATTCGTCAACTAACTAAAAACTGTCTTTGTTATGTGGCAACTAATTTCAATCCTTACTAATTAGATCATCTTAATTAATATTATACTGTAAATTGGTAATTAGGGTTGCTAAATTTTGTTTCATATGCTGACTTTTAACAGTAATGCTGTCATTCTTATTACCAATCATCTTGATTACAAACTAAGCAATTAGTTAGTCTACAAAACAAGAAGATTATAGACTTTTTACTTGCTTGACTGGCCGCACAACGTTTTCTAATTCTAATCTTCTTGAAAATGCACTTAATTAAACCAATAAGTACCAACATCACATGGCAAAAAATATTAGTTTCAATTTGATCACTTTCTAAAAATATGATAATTACGAATGAAGAATTAATAATAAAGAAAAGGTGGTAATTTATTAATCATGGCATAATTGGATTGATTGACTAGCTAATAGCTAAAACAAGCAAGTAATACATTTGATTTTTTACTAAATACAATAAGGTAGGAACCCAAAAATTCCAAAAGACAAGTCAATTTTACAACGTGGGACTTATAGATATCTTTCTCAGAGGTGCCAATGAATCTAGACTGCAACTATCATAATTTCTTAGTCATAGAGAAGATATCTTAAACATATACACGTCACGATCTCAATAAGCACGGCTTCAACTGTGGTTATTACATGTCTATCACCTCATATCCATCACCATTATCATCGTCATTTTCAAGAAAATTTTACCGTCATCACTATTATATATTCATATATGCAAATTCCGAAATTCGCTTTAGTTAGAAATCTAACCAAAAAATATTAACGTGCCGACATAGTTAGTAGTAATGTATGTTTTTTTTTTTAACAATAATAAATAAATAATAATGTGATATAATGATGATCGAAAAAGCTAGCTGGTCAGTGGGGTTTTGGAGTATTGGTCCCCCACGCCCCCATCTCCTTTGTTCCATCTTTCTCTCCTCTTGAAACTGCAAGTCTTGATCAGTAACTTTTGTTATGGATAGATGCTTGTCATTCAAAATGAAATGACAGTTTTTGATACAGTTCAAATTCGTAGTCAATTTGCTACAACAGAACGTAACTATGGACGGTTAACTAATAGAGATCCTCGTATTTCTTAGTGTGACTCTCCTCTAACCTTAACAAGAACACTACATTTTCTCATGATATATACGTCAAAACCAAAATGATCTGGATTTATGTAATTTTCTTTTAGGGTAACAGGTATTTTCCACCGTCTCAAAAACCGTATACTATGTAGTTGACACCAATATCGCTCTTGCCTACTTATTTTTGAGTAATAATTCTAAGAATTAATATACATGTATTCTTTACTCAAGTCCCAAGCGACTACTACTCTATCTAAGATAGCTAAAGAGCACCTAAATTAATAATAATCAGCATTATCTAACGAAAACACGAAGGATAAATGATCCAACTTCTGTAACGTCCTAATAAAAAAGATCCATTTCTCACCTGAAAGGCCACCACACCAACTCTCAAGTGGGTTTTCTAAATAACACCAGAATTTTTTTTTTTTTTAAAAAAGAATCGTCCCCTAGCCTCTATGTAACAGTCAATTAACATGCGTAAATCTAATTATTTTTTTAAAAAATAACATGTGTCAATACGCAGAGCCGGCGATCCACCACGTGTCTCTGCCATGTCATCCACCGTATCAGATCTTCTCCGCCTCCCCTTCTCTTCTTTTGACATCAACCAAATGTGAACAATGACTTGGAAAGATGGTGATTGGTGAAACATACAGATGCATATATTACAAAGGGTCTACAATTTCTCCTGTTGAAGAAATCGAAACTAACCCAAAATGATTAAACTAAACTAAACTAATCATAAGCTCTTGCCTGGTGGTCCAACAACGCGCTTGTCCAATATTAAGAAAAATCAATTAACTAGGAGAATATATAGTTAATAATTGATCAAATTTAACTAGATAAAGCTGTCAAATATAGAGTTAGAGGCCAACATAGTCACGTATGCTTAATAGAAATGGCAAAAACTAAATAAAAAAAACCACATACTTTAATCTTAAACATAACATTAAATCAAGGCATGCGTCTGCAGGTTCCCAGATGAGACATTGGTGGTCCTTCCTGGTATCTCTTTGGCGGCTTTTTTTCCATTCTTAGCTACAGACGACTATAAAAGCAATGTGCAGGATTTAATATCATCACTCGTTTAGGTCCTTAGCAAGTTAAAATATTAACGTATTTTGGCACATAAGGGAGATATTTGATTCTTCCAAAGAACAGGTTCAGTGTTGGCATAAATTCAACTGGTTTAATGAGTTTGCTTCTCTCATTTTACAATATTATATACAGAGAGAAAGCCTGAGACAATGTGCATGTATATAGTATGAAGCTATAGCAAACCATAGGTGGCTATATACACCATGCGAAACAAAATAGTTAACAATACCCATGAATTTATAATAACAAAGCAGCCAGCAACTTGATTGGTATTTACAATTCAACACGTTCTCAAGGATCCCACTTTTTTTTTTCGTTTAATATGTTTAAGAATTCTATTTGTTCTTAATTAAATGTATTTCTTATCAATAAAAAATTATGATATCACCACATGATATTTACCAGAATAAATAGAAATTTTCACCAACAACATATTGTTTATGATGCATGAAACACATCAATATATATATATATATAGAACTAATTACTAATCAATTAAATTTAGGTTATAATCACTTTAGACCAAGAACCGTGTGGCCACGCAAGTGTGCGGATAGGCCTGACGGGGAAAACTCGGAGTGTATATATATATATATATATATTCCATCATTTGTAGCGGTTTATATGTTTAGTTTAGACTGATTGATTTGATATAATATCTTTTATGCGTTTGTTTAAGTGCAAATCCTTCAAGTACAATGGATTGCATAATGTCAATATGGCACGCATTATTCTATTCATCCAATTGTGCGACTGTGTACCAAGTTTTTTCCAACAAGAAATACGTTCGTCAAAGAATGGATAAATTTTTTTATACCTAACACATACATATTGATATAATAAATACGAATTTTTTCAAATATAGGTCAAAAAACTGATGAGGAGAAAAAGGGTTACAAATCTAAGTTTGGGTCAAAGACGCTTCAGCTTGAGAAGAAGAACAACTAGACATAAATCAAAGAAAAAAAAAAATCTAAATTAAGTATATTATTTAAGCTGTAAATTGTAAAGATGATAATAAGACAGAGAGTGAGGGGCATAGGGTTGGCTAGTCGAAGATGATGGATATATATGAACACCGCCCACTGGAAATGTCAACCCCATTAACCCTTAAAACCCGCTAAGCTTTTGACAAAATAAACCAAGAAGAAAAAAATGGATGGCCATGATGTCGCTTTCATCTCACTAATCTAAATTGTACTTGTTCTTCATTTCTTCGGTGTTGGCCTCTATTAACTTAAAAGGGTTATCTAAGATTTGGTTTTTAATTATGAGTATATAATTTAATTAATGATGGTGATTATTATAAGTACTGTGCATTCCAATTTAGAGCTAGACTGGTTTCTTGTCTGGCCGTTGCTCGAGGACTCTAGTTTAGGTATATAAACAATTGGTTTGAAACTGGGGCTATAGTTGTTTGATTCATAGGTTTCACATTCGAAGGACAAAACATTATTGTGTAAATAGACTTATTTATGAGACAACATTGTTTTCAATTCTGCAGAATCAATAAAGCAGCATTGATTGGGCTTAATTAAAAAAAAAAAAAAAAAGGTTGTGCCTAAAATGTATGTCCTAGCGGTAATAATAAAGTAGCAGTTTTTAAGTAGACTTGAAATCCGACTTGAATTCATTTGAAAAGAAATGATTGTATTGATTTAAGTTAAAAAGATATTTGAAATTATTTGAAATTTTATAATTAAATTTTATTTTATTTAAATTACATAATATTTTGAAATAAATTAATTTTTTTATTTTTTAAAAAAATTAAAATTATTAGCAACTCTATATTTAAAAACAGTTCAATTAATAGTAAAATTTGAATTATTGAATTTAAATTTATTTAAAAATATATAATCTAACATCAATTCAATTTGAAATTGATGTAATCTAAACCCAGCCCCACCTCGCTTTGTCCTGTTTGCCAGGTGGTATACCTAGTAGTTCGTGGTTGGGTTCATAGTTTCCGATATTGATTTTTATCTCTCATGAATTATTTTCTCATGTATTAAAAAAAAAAAAAAATTGAAGCACCCACATATGTTCAAAACAGCAAATGAGGATATTATATTTTATAGAAGATTTATATAAAATAAACACACATAGCTTTTATTGATTAGTTTAAGAGAATTTTAAAGTTGCAGTTAGTTAGATTTGGATTAGTATTATTAGTTTTTTTCTAATATATTTGACTAAAATCATTTATAATTTTAATTTTTTAAATAAAGAGTATATTATTTATTTTTTTAATTTTTAAAAATATTATTTCAGATCAAATTTATTTAAATGGATCAATGGTCAGATCAAATTTTATTTGGAGCCATTTCAAATCTTCTTTTAAATTTGAACCGAGTTAAGATCAAATCAACAACTAAAACTTCTGATTTAAAGTGACAGAAATTCTTTTTTTTTTTTGTCAACTCATTTGTAAAGCATTTAAAAATACCTTGTTTCATAGCATTAATAATATTGAAGTGCTTTCCAAAATTATAAAGTTGCAAAATTATTGAAGCGTTTCAAAATTATAAAGTTGCTGTTGTTACTCTACCATTTATTATAGTGTTTGCGAAGCAATTCAAGTTCAAAATTCTTTTTCTTCTTGTATTTTTTAAAATATCAAATAAAGGAACACTAACTCAATTACTCTCAATTAACAATTAGTTTTATTATTTAAATCTTATTTCATTTCATTACTCACATCAACCGTTATATTCTTATTACTGTATTAAAAAAATTATATTCTTATGCATAAAGGGAAAACAATTTAGATTTTTTCTCACAATTGAACATTTAGTATATGATAAATTACTAAGATTTCTCCATGTTTTTATAATGAAATTTTTAATTATTACTTGTTTAAATTTAATAAATTTTGTTGCTACAAATTTTTTAGAAAACTTTAGTTCCTATTTATAATAAAATTTCAAAATATTAGACTTAAAGAGTATATTTGTAACGCATTCAAATAATAAAAAGAGTGTATATTTCTCGTAGACCAAATAAATGTTGGATTTAAAAAAATTCAGAATAATAAGTACATAAAAGACTTCTAGGTGGACTGATCCCATCATCCCACCAACATTTGAATTGATACACCTGAATTGAGTCTTAATTTATAAAAAAAAGCTTATGAATTTAAATAAGTTAAGCTCGACACTATTTACTTTGAAAATTTTATTATAAAATAATATATAAAATTTAGATATTACAAGCTAAAAATATTCACAACTTAATTAGAATATTATTTTATTAAATATTAAATATGATTACAGTATAAAATAAACAATTCAATTTAAGGATATTAGAGAGTTTTTAAAGGGTTGGCATATCAAATAAATCTCTAAATTTATTTTAAAATGACAATAAAAGACAAAATGAACTTTTTCATCAAATTTACTCTTAAATTTTTGTTATTTCATCAAAATTACCTATGATCTTGTATTATATCATCATAAAAGTTATTTTTCATTAAAATTACCTCTGATCTTATATTATTTTATCACAAAAGTCTAAAATATTTATTAAAGAGAACATTGACTTATAAATGACAAGTGGGGGAGCAAGAACTATCTTTATCATCTATTTTATCCTCTTAATTGGGAGAATTTTCCTCTTGTCTCTGCTTTCGCAAGAACTTCTCAACCCACAAGAATTTTTCGTAAGATAAATATTTTATTTTTTAAAAATATAATTTATTAAATTGTAAAATAAAAATTTTTGGTAATAATTTTACATACCATTATATTTTTATTTAACTCATTTCTCCCTATATCTGCTAAAATTGGATGAACGAACAAAATTATTATTCTACAAATATATCACCTTTTTGCATTCTTAAATTAATAAAATTTTATTGTCAAAGTGAAACTGTGTTTTTGAAATTTGGAGATTTAAGGATATAGAGATTTAAAGAAAATTGTGTTTTTATTGAAGTACATATGAGTTTGATTCTCTTAAATTATGTTTATAATATACACACTCTCCTCAATTAATATTTTGGATCTTTATGACAAAATAATACAAGCTCGAGGATAATTTTGACGAAAAATGTCTTTTATGATAAAATAATACAAGTTTAGGGATAAATTTAACAAAAAAATTCATTTTATTATTTGTTGTCAGTTTGAGACAAGTTTAGAAATTTATTTAGTACTTTCGCCATTTTCAAGTTATAATATTTGAATTTAAAATTTATAATATAAAAAATAATTACAATATATAAAATAATAATAAATTAAAATTAATTATTTACTATATAATTATTTTATGTGAATTATGTGTTTAAGCATATTTATGATTATTATTGATTTTAGTTTTAATACTAAACTATAATTAGTATTAGAAAAAATATTTAATTTTATAATAAAATCATTATCATTATCTTTTAATGGAATTTGTGTGATATTATTATATCTAATTAAGTAAATTTCTTAGATATAGTTCTATAAATTATAAAAATATACCATATCAAATATTTAAATTCATATAAAATAAAAAAATTATTAAAATATTAAAGATAATGATCTTTTAATGATTAAAAAACACATAGTATGGATAAGTGAAACTTAAAATAAATTATGTACAATTAAAAAATAATAATTATGGTCATATTCCTATTCCTACCTTAAATTTTTTTTGATAATTTTGCACCTTTATTATTTATAAAGATTTTTATTAAATATAATATTATTGTGTTATATGAACTAAAATTTATTTAATATATTAAAATAGAGTTGATAAACAATAATATATCATTATATACTATTAAATAATAAATTTTAAATCTCAAAAACTCATAGAGAAATAACAATAAATTCTCACTAAAAGAGAAATAATAAATAAAAATTGAAAATTAAAAACTAATAAAATAGAATAAAATGATCCATTTTAAATAAGCAGTTTAGTAATTTTAATTAATCGTATTTATGAAGCTAAAATTTAATTAATTAAGTTATTAAATAAATATTTTTAAAATAATTTTTGTATAACAATGCAACTAGATTCGATTAAAATACTACTTTGCGGCACTCATTGTGGAATGAAAATAGTATAATTTTCTTTTTCTTTTAAAATTTATGTTACTTTTTCTGGTGACAAAAGTCTGTGCACGTATCACCGGCTGGAGTTTTGTTTTGTCCCTACAATCTTCCCTTGGGGAGTGCAAAGAAGAGAATGACAGAACCCATCCAAACGTGCCTCCGACTTTACATCATAGCCCCTTTCACATCACACACATTTATATTATTATTATTTTTTACATTTCTCAATATTTAGTACATTTAGATGAATAATGAAAATTATTTTTTTAACTGAGGGACAAATTATACATTTTTTAAAAACAACTTCTTTTTTAAAGAAAGATATTTTTTAAAATTTAACAAATTCATATGAATAAAAATTATTGGACTAGATTAATTAAATTTAAGTCAAAATTCTCTATTGATATTGACAATATAAATTAAAAAGTTTTAATATCAATTTTAAATGTTGATCTTGCATATTTTTAGTTATGATCATTTTAAAAGTTGAATAAAAATCTTAATCTTAAATATTGAAATTTACACTCTACTTTGCAATCATAATACAAGAGTTCACGACCGTTATCCTCCAAACAAATTGAATAAACTTTATACAAATGATTTCACGATGTATGTGGCATCTATAGTCGCAATCGCAACTTTTACATTCACTTAAAGAAAATCAAATCTTTAACTAGCTCATGTCAGGTGTTTCGATGAATAGTTTGAAGATCAAATTTCGCGGTAGCTAAAGAATTGTAGTGGTTGTAAATTTGGTGCAACAACATCTCCATTTAAGTAGACAATTTCCTAGTAAGAATCATGTTCAAAGATGAAAACAGAGACCGCAACTTTCACTGTTGCTCAAAAAATGCAATGACTATTTTTTTTGAAAAACCAATGGTTTGATGTCACATGACTAATTGTTAGATACAAATAGAGTTATATAAATCTCGCGATCGTAAATGAAGGTCTTGATCACGAATTTCATTTGATAAGCAATAAATGTAGGATTTACCTAACATACTTTGTAGATTTAAAAATAGTTTTGTTTGTAATATCTTTTTTGTGGTTGTAACCTATAAATATATTAACAAATGGAATTGGATGAAAGAAAATAATATTCATTATAATAAAACTCTTACAATTTTATTTATCAACCTTTAAATTTTCAATTTCTTGTAATTATTTTGTTATTGTTTAGTTTGAACATTAAATACCAGTGAGTTAGATTTAAGAGTGAGCTTTTGTAATAAAAAACTCTTGTTGGGGGTTTAAAGTGAGTCTTATAAAACTCTTGCATAGATTGAGTGTTAATCTTGTGAAACACTAGTAAGATTATGCGTGAGTTTGTAAATACATAAATTGTAAAGTTGGGTGTGAGTTTTAAACATTAATGAAGATTAGTGAAACACCCAATTAGAAGAATTAGAGAGTAAATATAGAGTTAGTTAATACTCGAATCTCTAAAAAATTTCATATGTTCTATTTTTCTTCAATTCCTTTTATTTATTGTTTAGCAAATTTTTTCTCTAAAATTTAAAATTTTTCACCAATTCAACCTCTTTTTAGTGCTGAAGAGTCTACAAAAATTAATTATATAAATATCACCAATCCTTGTTTGTCAGTGACAATTGCAGTCTTCAGTGGGTACCATATATATATATGACTTTTTACAAAAGATAATTAAGTTCACTCCAAGCTATATCCTAAATAAGTCTATTATTCAAGTCAAAAGTAATGAAACATTCTTATGGATAGATGATTAACAACATATATTTAAAGTGGATTATTTGACTTATTTTTTGTTAATCTTTTTTATATTTACTTATTATTTATTTTTATTTTAATGTATAAATATTTTTATACCAAAATTAACCATCAGATTTATGGATTTTTTTTCATATATTGAAATTAAAGGAGATAATATTAGACAATAACTTAAAAAGTAATATTTTATTATTTTATATTATGAACACTATTGATTACTTTATTGCAATTTGTTAAACAAAAAAAAAACTCTTATTAAAGGGTAATACTAAATACAAAAACAAGTAATTATTTTTTTAGGTTCTTTACTATAATTTTTTATTAAAAATAAATTAGATATTATAATATAATTAATTTTATAAATTTATCATATGCATTGCATGCATTATGAAATATTAGAATGTGCACGAGTATGTGTAAGAGTTTTTTTTTGTACACTGAGATAAATAATTTAAATCTTCATTTTATATTTGAGAGGTATTTATTTAACTATAGAGTATAAATAATACAATATATATGAAAAAATATGTAAGTTATTCATGTTTAAGATATCAAGACCATGTTTTTATTTACAGTTGATCTAAAATTATAATCATATTAATTTTCATAGTATATGCACGTGATAAACTTCTTAAGGCTATTCTTTAAAAAAAAAAAAAAACTTTTTAAGGCAATTATTGCAAATTTATAGTTCTTTAATCTTACATCTATACAATTATCTCCCAAATTTCTGTTCAGTTCTATTTTTCGTACAAAACGATGATATGACTTATGTTACGAGATAAAATCATTTCTTTAGTTTTGGAGTGGTGACAATTTCAGGTTGAACGAAAATTTCAAATTCCTGATTTTACTTAGTTAGAGACTCATAGTAGAACATCACTGAAAACGACCCAAGCTTTCGGTGACACCATTCACAACTCACCAAATTGCCCAGAAGTAGATGGTACAAAAATTTCTAACTGACATGCCCTCCCAATTGATAGAGTAGAAAATTTATTTTATAACAATCTTTTTTCTTTTTTTCGAGAAAACAAAAAGGTTTCAATGACAAGAAAGTTGAAATTTATCATTACATGTATTACAACAGTAGAGTGGAAAATCTCTATTTTTTTTTGGCCAATTTGAGTTTTACTATATAAGCTCTTAATCTCTCAATTTTCAATAAATCAGTAATTAAAAAAATTCATTGATAATCTTTAATTCTTAATTAATAAAAATCAGCATAACGTATGCAATAATTAATGGATTCAAACTGCAGCTGTATGTTCATAATTGAACAACTCAAATAAAGATAGAGTTTTGGATTAAAGGGGAAACTTGGAGCTATTTAATTACTTTTCTTTTCAATAGACACTCAATCATACTTGAAAAACATGATAATAATAAATATGCAATACTACTTGTGTAGGCCTCCACAAAACCCTTTATCTTTAAACTTCAGCAGCACTTGCCTGCATACACTTACTTTCTCAAGCATTGGTCGCAGTTCACACCTATAATTGGTTTTCTTTCTTTTTTTTTTTTTTTTGAAATATACTATATAATTATATATGGATTAGCTTAGCACCACTAATTAACAGATGTGAGCATATATATCATATGGGTCCTCCTTCCTTTTTATTTTTTTTATATATATATATTAGATGTTTTATGGGTTGCAATTATCATTTCTTTTATTTTTGCTTTATGGAATACTAATTATTCCAAGTGGCATATCAGAAATCATATGGAAGTGCAAAATGAAATATACCATCCAAAGGAAATTTATTAGCTACCACTCTCCGACCATGAAAAACAAACAAAGATTTTAGAACACAGACATGTCTCCTACCATAAGGGACAAACGAGGTGTTGAGTGCTGAGAAATACCTTATTTAGAGTATCAAATATCAAATCAAATCAAACATATGACAAGCTTAAAAAAAAAAAAAAAGAATAATATTCCTTTGAGCCATGTACACGTGATGTTCATGTCATGCTATGGAATTATTATTAAGTTGCTCATCTTCGCTTTGTCTTATCATCTTATCTATTCATTAAAATGTCTATATAGTTTAATAATAAGCAAGTGCATGCCACAACACTAGTTAATTAATTAAATAAAAATAATAAAAAGCTATAGTTTTCTATTTGGTAGCTAGCTATTCCTAGTTCCCTTCTTGCAATTTGTTTATAATTTTTGTTGCAAATCTCAGCTTCCCACGATGAGTGATTTAATAGGAGGATACAAAGCAATTCAAGTTGCATATAATCATAAGATGGACCATCATGGCTACTCGTATATATAAAACTTGTTCTTTTGTTGGCATTTGTGGAAATATTTAAAAGCTGTTATCCCTTTCCTATTTTCTACCACCAATTTTTCAGTTGCTTTGTCAATTTTATTGATAAAGATAATTTCTGCTTTTTTACACATTGTTTGTTATGATTAAATTTCTATGCTAAGATAAGTTGTTGCAATCACTTGATTTCTACAAAAATTGGTTGGTTATTTTTTTTACTGAATTCAAATTTCATGATTCATATAACATTCATTTTTTATTTTGACAGTGTCGGCACTAAGGCATATGATGCTTTTGCTTTTGTTTACTTATTTTGGACGGTGACTTTAGAGAAGTATAATATATGTTACATGTTTTCATGCGCCTACAATATTGTTATGTTCTAAGCTTTCTTGCCCACATAATTTATTAAGCTTTGATCATGGGGTTTGGTTCCGCGGCTCAATTTCAGATCGAGTTGAATTTTTTTTAATTTTTAGATTACGTTGAATTATTTATGAATAGATTTAGATCGAGTAAAAAATATATATTTCTAATAAGGATTGATTCTAATGCTTAACATATACTTCCCCCGTCCCAAAATGAGTTGCAAAATTTTATTTTCATGGGAATTAAAAAAGTTAATTATAGTTATTTTATGTATTTTAATCACTTTCTTACTAAAATATTTTTATTTATTTTTTATTGTATCAATATTAATTAAGTATAGTTATTATTGAAACTACAAAGTTGATGATACTTTTTCTATTCCATAATAGATGTTGTTTAAAGTTTTTGCACAAATATTAAGAATTATTTTTAATAGATGTTATTACATAAATAAAAGACTGTGTTATTTTAATTAATTATTTTCATAAATTATTGTGCATTATACAAAAAAATAATTATTATGAAAGACGAAAATGGTAAAATTGAAAAAAATTAATGTTCATAGATAATTGTAAAATATCAAGTATTATGGGTCAAAATTTTTTTCCTAAAATGACATCTAATTTGGAATGAAGGAAGTAATATTTAAATATTAGTAATAAAATGATTATTGGAACTTAAAAAAATTTATTGAAGATTATAATTTTTTTCTTTGCATAAAAAATACAAATTCAAAATAAAAAATATAGATAATAATTTATTGATAGTGTGAAAATAAATGTCAATTAATAAAGATATATTAGACAATTATTTGATTAGTTATCAATTAAAAAAAAAATTGTTAATCATTTTAAGATGCTCAAAATTTTACTAATCATTTTGAGTAGGAGGAGGGAGTATATAAAACCAAATTTAACTGGTTCATTATTTCAACTTAATAATTTTTTTTCAATGTAATTTGGAAGTCTATGTGACGGTAGTTAATTATTAATGAGTATACTTAATTTAGTCTTAATTACGTACCTTAGAAAGTCTACACTTGAAGGAGATAAAGAATGAAAAAATTATTGTGATACGACAGTATAGCTGAGAAGTCACTTGAGCAATAAGTAAATAAATAATAAGCGCTCATTTAAGTGCTAGCAGAGTTGCCGAAGTAGAGTGTTTCCAGGCTTGTTGTTGGACTTCTAATTTTTATCGTAAAAGCAATTTTATTTTGTCAAACAATTATAGAGTTTCATTTGAGTAGTAAACTGAGTTTTTACCTCATCTTAAGCCATTTGAGTAGCAAATATTATTGCATTCATATATAAGATTATTTTATAATTTCATTCTTTTAAATTTAGATGCGAATTACAAATTTAAATTTAAATTTCATTTACCCTTTTTTCTTTTTTCCTAATCTTTTTTAATTTTGGGCCATAATGCCAATTTCAGGTACTTTTTTCTTTTTTCAGTCACTATATAATCTCTATAAATGACTGCCTACTAATTATCCTAACTCCATTTAAATTTACGAAAACATAATCACTATTTAATAATAATATTTTAATGCTTGATGTGAAATGCTTTAATAACTACTAATAATGTGGTTGAGAAATTTGTAGTTCCATGCTTTTTGATGATTTTCTTGGTCGAGAGAGTTATCGATTTTGGTATGGATATTAACTTTGCTTATAAGGCTGGATGTTTTTGTATTATTTTATTTTTCATTAATAATAAATTGAACTCAATTATATGATGAAAGCGCTAAAAATATGCCAATTTAATTGAGATATTTAGAAACACTCATTGATTTTTGACTTTCAATTCTCTATTAGAAAAATTCTTAATGTAAAAATAAAAATATTGATTTCTTTATCCATTTAAAATTTAATAATATTTATAACATATTTATTAATATTTATTCTATACAAAGCACAAATTTCATAAACAAAATCATAATCACCTACCCTTTCTACTTCTCAATTTGTGATTTGTTTTGTTTTTTCTTCTTATATATTTTATATCGAAATTGATAAATGTAAAAGATAACTCTCTCTCTCCCTCTCTCTCTCTCTCTCTCTCTCTCTCTCTCTCTCTCTCTCTCTCTATATATATATATATATATATATATATATATATATATATATATGTAAATTTTAAGTCATTACTAAATATAAATAATTATAATATATAAAATATATAAAATCAAAAACTTTAATTTCATTATAAAATATAGGATAAACAATATCAATCAAATGAAAAAAAAAATTAATCTATGCTTCAAAAAAGAACAACGAAATAAAAAAAATATAACCAAGTTACACAAATAAAAAAAAATTATTGAAGAATATAATTTTTTTTTTGCATTGAAAATACAAGTTCAAAGTAAAAAATATAGGTAGTAATTTATTGACAGTGTGAAAATAGATGTAAATTAATAAAGATATATTAAACAATTATTTGATTAACTATCAATCAAAAAAATAAATTGTCAATCATTTTGGGATGCTGAAAATACTTTTTTTGTTTTATAATAGATGACATCTAAAGTTTTTATACATATATGAAATATTGTATTTAATAGATGTTGTTATATAAATAAAAAATTATATTACCTTAATTAATTATTTTGATAAATTATTATTCACTCTACAAATAAACAATTATTATGAAAAAAGAATGGATAAAATTGAAAAAATTAATTAATATTTATAGATAATTGTAAAACGTCATGTATTATAAAATAAACATTTCTTCCTAAAACAACATCTAATTTGATACGGAGAGAGTATAAATTTTACTAATCATTTTGAATCGAAAAAAGTATATAAAATCAAATCTAACTAGTTCATTATTTCAACTTGATAATTTTTTTCGGTGTACTTTTGAAGTCTATGTGATTGTAGTTAATTGTTAATGAGTGTGCTTAATTTAGTTTTAGTTACCTACCTTAGAAAGTCTACACTTGAAGGAGATAAAGAATCAAAAAATTGTTGTGATAGGACAGTACAGCGGAGAAGTCACTTGAGCAATAAATAAACAAGTCATAAACAAGTAATAAGCGGTCATTTAAATGCTAACAGAGTTGTCGAATTAGAGTGTTTCCACGCTTGTTGTTGGACTTCTAATTTTTGTGGTAAAAGCAATTTTGTTTTTTCAACCAATTACAGAGTTTCATTTGAGTAGTAAAATGAGTTTTTCCCTCATCTCGAGCCATTTGAGTGGTAAATGCTATTGCATTCATATATACGATTATTTTATAATTTCATTTTTTAAATTTAGATGCGAATTACAAATTTAAATTTAAATTCCATTTACCCTTTTTTCTTTTTTCCTAATTTCTTAATTTTGGGACATAATGCCAATTTCAGGTAGTTTTTTCTTTTTTCAGTTACTATATAATCCGTAATAATGATTACTTACTAATTATTATAACTTCATTTAAATTTATGAAAATGTAATAACTATTTAACAATAATATTTTAATGTTCAATCTGAAATACTTTAATAAGAAGTACTAATAAAGGGGGGTCGAGAGAGTTATCAATTTTGTTATTGATTATTAACTTTGCTTATAAGGTTGGATGTTTTTGTATTATTTTATTTTTCATTAATAGTAAATTGGACTCAATTATATGATGAAAGCGCTAAAAATATGTCAACTTAATTGAGATATTTAGTTACGCTCACTGATTTTTGACTTTCAATCCTTTACTAGAAAAATTCTTAATGTAAAAATAAAAATATTGATTTCTTTATCCATTTAAACTTTAACAATATTTATAACATATTTAACAACATTTATTCTATACAAATCGCAAATTTCATAAACAAAATCATAATCATTTATCTTTTTATTTCTCAAATTGTAATTTGCTTTATTTTTTCTTCTCATATACTTTATATCGAACATTGATAAATGCAAAATACAATTCCCTCTCTCTCTCTCTCTCTCTCTCTCTATATATATATATATATATATGTATGTATGTAAAATTTAAGTCATTACAAATAGAAATAATTATAATCCATAAAATATATAAAATCAAAAACTTTAATTTCATTATAAAATATAGGATAAAAAAATATCAATCAAATGAAAAATATTAATCTATGCTTCAAAAAAGAACAATGAAATAAAAAAATATAACCTACTTACACAAATAAAAGTTAAATAATTCTATAAAAATAAAATAATAACAAAACATTTTAAAAGGATAAAAATACCATTAAACTATCTAATTAAAAAGGTAAATTTGTGTATATTATTTACAATAAAATTAAGAGGAAAATAAGAAAAATGAGTATAATATAAACTAAAAAATAAAAAAATAATATCATATATCTTAATATATTACGTAAGTAATAATAAAAATTCAAATAAAATAACTTCTACAGTACTACATTTGTGCATTACGGGCATATAACTAGTATATAATATGGATTATCTATAAATTATTTGTATGCCGCATGGCTATGGCTTGTATACAATGCAAAAATTTAGTGGTCCATTGTTCCCATTTTATTAGGCTATTTAATCATTCAATTAATTCACCTATGAATTCCCTACAAACTAGGCACTGCAAACTTAGCTTAGATGATTGTGTATCTTATCAAAGATTAAGTTTATCTCGGATGGTTATGTATCTCAACTCCCCTCCCCATTGTAATATGACAAAAAAAAAATAAAATATTTACATGCTAATAATAAGAATAATAATTTAAGAATTATATTAATCTTATAAATTTAAATTTTATCAAAAAATATTTGTCTTTTCTTCAATTTCATAAGAAATATATCTCACTAAATACATTTAAATTTTACAATTATATCATATTAAGATGTATTTTACGTCTCAATATGAGCCAAAATAGTGTTAATAATCTTAACTTCTAATATTTGTATCCAAAGAATTTCATTAACACTAACATAATGGTAAATTAAAGTGTCATTTAATAAAATTGAAAAGTAAGTACTGAATAATTTAATATTAAATAATTTTAATACTAAAAATTTAAAAGTTGAATAATTAGTATTAAAATTTTTTAAATTTAACGATCATTGAATAGATATCAGATTATAAAAAAATAAATCTAAGAGATAAATTTAAGATAAGATAAATTATATATTGGTAAATTTTACAATAATGAATTTAATAATACCGTCAAATAACATTGACTAATCCAATGTGAATAATCATTTTTATCTAATCCAATCTAATCCAATGATAAATAATAACTTTTATCTAATATATTTTCCAACAAATTATAATATAATTTGATTTTAAAAATTTTAAAACTTTTTAATTATATCTTTACCAATAAGAAATGAGTGTCATAATGAATGGATATATCAAAGTAATAAATTCTTTCTATTACTTAATTCATTAAATAAAAATTTTATACTTATCAGATTAAGTGATTTTTTTTAAATTAAATGCTTAATAAAAATATTATCAAACACACTTAAAATATTAAGAACTAAAAAAAAAAAAAAACTATTATCAAGCAATCTTAAAAAAAGTACTATATGTTTTAAATTTAAGTGCTTAATATGATTACCAAATCTAGTTAATTAATATCTTAATCTAACGGTTAAATGAAATTATCTAAGAGTTGATATTAGAGTTCAAAATTTATGATGTAATAATCTCACTTCTAAATATTAAATAAATAAATTAGTTAACAATTTGTGGAATGAAGCCTCAACATATTTTTTGTTAAATGAAATGTGAAAATGTATTATGTTTTAGTTTGATTGCTCAAATTTGAATCATCATAGTCTCTATATATTGTTGAGTGTTAAAGATAAGAGAAGAAAAGTGTAGAGCTTGAAGGTGGTGTGATCTTCATCAAGGAAAGGGAAAGGCAAGGGTTAGCCTCTTCGGAACTATTGGCAAACAGGGAAAGCCGTCCTAATAATATATGGTTGTAAAAGCACTTGTAGAGGTTACTAGTAAAAGTATAGTATCACATTTTGTCCTTCACTTCTCTTCGCCTTAAATCTATGGGTGTTGACTTGTGAAAAATAAATGTAAGATGGGGATATGCACGCACTCAATAGCACACAATAATGTGTGTGTCTATATATATATATATATATGACACAAAATTTCATCATTAAAACATAAATTGCCATTGCTAAATGCTCTAATGATGAACTAATGACAAAAATTTGTAAAATATATATTGCTAAGAATTTAGCGATGTATAATTCAATTCTTTAAATAATTTAGCGGCATATTTTTCATTGCAATCTATCATTCCATCACAAATTTAGCAACATAAAATTTTTTTGTCACTAAATTTATTTTTTAAAATTAAAATTTTTCATTGTTAAATTCATTTTAAAAATAAAATTTTTAATGCAAATCTTGTGCTACATTTAATTTTTTAAAAGTAAATATTTATAATTAATTTATTTAGTTGTTCAATAAAAAATATTAAATTCATCATATTAATAAATTGATTTTTAATATGTATAAACTTGATTTAAAATCAAATATAAAATTAAAAATTTAAATAAATAAATAACAATAATTTTATAATTACAAAATATAAAACATACAAATTAATTTTAAAGTATCAATTAAATTAGTGTTAATTACATGTGGACAATTATATATTCTTAATTAAAAAATTATATTAATGACTACACAAATTATGGCAAAGATAGTGGCCTAGGTGAAGGAGTTGGCGGTGGTGATGGCAGCAATGAACGTAGAGCAAGTGACAGTAAAGAGTAGAGAGAGTGAAAAAAAAGAAGGAAGAGAAAGTGTATATCCAAATTGATTAAAGATATACTAAACATTAATCACGTTATATCAATTTATAATCCATAGATTTTCTGTCTTATAGGTTTTTCATAATCTTATGAAAATTTACGTCATATATCATAATATAGTAATACTTTATTAAGAAAAAATTTAAGTTACATCATATATAATAATATAGTAATATTTTATTATGATAAAATCTGTAAAATTTATACATTTTGGATAGATAATTATAAAGAGTTAAAACTATGAAATACTTTATCAATATGTATACTACGAGAAAATATAAAAATAACTGCTAAAAATTAGCTTTTACATATATGTATAAGTGATCCTTATGACTTGAGATCATTCACAGTGTATTATTATAAGAGTGTTATATTTTGATATATGACTTCAATCATTCTATCTTTGGATCACTCATAAGATATATTTTAGATATGGCACAAACATGATAGAGGCAATGAGTGATCAAGATAGGATTTATTGGATCAAGATATAAAAGATATCTTTCTAGTTCTTAACTAATGATGATCTCAAATCCTTATAAGGTTTTGATGAATGCATAGAAAATTTCTATTCTATTATCAATGTCAATGATTAATAAAAAAAATTAATAGATATCAAACAACATAAAAATTTCATTCATAAAATTTGACTTTCATTGCTAAATTACCATTAAAAACTTTTTAAAAAATTCATTTTAAAGTAAAAAAGTTAATTTGATTGAAATATTAGAGGTTTAGTAATGAACCCGCTAAGCCCTTATGTCTCTTAAGTACTTATAAAAGATTTAGAAACACAGTGACAAAATAATTCTAAAGGACTTCTGTTGTTATTCTATTTCTAAATTTCAAAAAATTAATCAATATTTCATTGCTATTCTTTTGCTCCCAATGATAAAAAAAAAATAGTATTTCGTTATTAGAATTTGTTAATATATTAGTGTATTTGCAAATTCTTGTAATATGATTTTTTTTTTTTTGAAAATAGGATATCGTAAACTTTTTTCTTTGACCCATTTGATTAAATTTAATTAGCAATTAATGATGTAAATATCTTCCTTAATAGAATACATGTCACATATAAGATAGCAATACTAAAAGCATTTTCAATTGGCTTTTTATTTGAACAAAATTTTTTACTTTAAAGATCAATACAAAAAATGATATCCAATATCAATCCAAAAAAATGATCTCCAATATATTCTTTTTTTTTTTTTTTTAGAGTAGAGAGTTGGTTTAGCTCGCTACATATAGAAAGTCGAACTTTATTCTCCACTCTAATTGTCATTAAAATATTTCAATTTCCTATAAGATATTAATTGATATCTATTGTTTTTGTTTTATTTATTAAAATTTTTTTTCTCTCTCATTCCATAATAGCCATTTAATTTTATTGAGTATTAATGTTTATTGGATAAAATAAAATGAAAATTAAAAGTATCAAGAGTTTATTAGAATTGTATAAATTTTTCCACTATTTATATTTAAAAATTCTTTAAAATATTTTTTATTATGTAAAATATACTCTTTAGAATAAAAAGCACTATTGAAGTTGCTATAAACAAGTTAAATGACATGGTATAGACCTTGGATAACTAGTAATAGTAGGGTGAGTATGGTCTAGGCAATTGATCCCGTTTAGTTTTCGATATAATTCAATTCGGTTCATGAATCTCTATGTTTCGGAATCAAACCTAAGTCAATGGATAATCAACATATGAAATAATCAAATGAAGAATTGAAAAAAGAATTATTGAGCTAATTGTGAAGCAACGAATGTCTCTCTTATAGTGTTAGAATTTTGAAATTTGACAGTTTTAATATTTTTAAAAAATTTTCAATAAATATTGCGTTTTGTATTTAGCTCGTTGCATAATATTGTGAAAAATGTGCGCAGCATTTGGGAAAAAAGGAAGAACAGAGCCTAAAGTTAAAATATTGTGTAATAGCTGGTGTTGACAACATTTCTTGATTGTTTTTTCAACTTTGGCATCAGAAATATGACATTCTGGGATGCTTTCCTATTGAGCCTGAATTCCTTGGCCAACTAATTGGAGACAGAACTTGATATTCCTTTCTAAAATTGAGCCTCCAAAATCTTAATTGAAGCATTTGCCTGTTTTTGCATTATGATGAAGAGCAAGTGAAAATTTAATCACACCTACCTCTTTTTGCTCTTAATTGATTGGGCAAATCAATCAACTTCTTTGAAAAAGGGAAGTTGGGGAATCTTAAAAGAATTTTCAAAAATTATATATTGGCAAAGATTTCGAGTTTAAATATCAATTAAATCGAAATTAACTAAAAAAAAAAAAGAAAACAATGTTCTATAGTTACTATTATGTTTTAATAAAAATGTTAAAGAAATGTACATAAAGATATTTTTTTAAAAAAAAAAGAGGGGGACAAGCGGCTTTGAGAAGGAGAAAACCATTTCAATTGAAATTCGATAAAATAAAAGTCACCAACGCGCACTTGGATACAAAGAGGGGAAAGTCAAAGGGTCAAACTTCAAAGGCCTTAATGGGCTCTTACTAACCATAATTACTAGCAAGCTTAAGTGCTTAATTAAGTAGTAATTAAGAGGCCGAGTTCCTATTTCGGCTAATGCGACCTTTCCCTCTGACGTGCTATCCTTTATTATTAATTTTTTTTTCTTTTCTCCATTTTCAAACCTATCTATGCATCTATAAAAACCCAACCTTCTTTTCATTTCTGTGTTAATCCATCTCTCCCCTAAAAATCTCTCATATCAAACCTTTTTTCTTTCTTTCTTTCAATCAATCAGTCTCTCCATTTAAGGAGGGGAAAAAAAACGAAATAAAAAATGATGGACGTTAAAGGCAGCAACCACAAGATGAGCAGCTCCTCCTCCACCACCACACAAAGTGATCAAGAGGATATGATGGGTGACTTAAGAAGAGGTCCATGGACTGTGGAAGAAGACTTCAAGCTCATCAATTACATTGCAAGTCATGGTGAGGGTCGATGGAATTCTCTTGCTAGTTGTGCAGGTAATATCACTTCCTTTTTTTTTTTGGTCATTGGAACAATTAAAGAATATTACGCATATAATAGGTAACCGAAACAGCAACTTGCCCAACATGTGTTTCAACTTGTTTTGGTCTTGTTTCTTTCTTCATGTCTCTCAACTTGTTAAGGTTATGTTTCTTTCATTCTTTCCTCTAATGGGTTTTCCTTAAACAAAAGTGCAAATTAAGTCTTCCATTTTTCCTTCCTTTTTTGTTCTTGAGATAGCAGCAAATCCGGGATTTTTCCCCAATTGATGAAATATATACCACGGGAACGTGATTACACATGTTTTATTGTGAGATTGATGATGCGAGTTATCCTTATGAGAGGAATGATCATATTACTCCTTAACCGTACAACTAGATATCAAATTATGGGAAAAGGCGCATCAACTGGAAATTAAAAACAAAAGCATAAGCTAGTTATAAAATGCTCTCCTTTTCTTTTTTCATAATTTAATTATTAATTATTACATGTCTGAAAAATAACTTTACTAAACAAAAATTTTATATACTCGGTTGTTGCAGGCCTCAAAAGAACTGGAAAGAGCTGCAGATTAAGATGGCTCAACTATTTAAGACCTGACGTTCGACGTGGAAACATCACCCTTGAAGAACAACTCATGATCCTCGAGCTTCATTCTCGATGGGGCAATCGGTAATAAATCAATTACAAACACAGATTCTTTCTTTCTTGCTTGTTGGGTATCTTAGCTTACCCTAATTAACATCTAATAATAATAATGTGTAATGGTGTTATATATAGATGGTCCAAGATAGCACAGCACTTGCCTGGTAGAACCGACAACGAAATCAAGAACTACTGGAGAACCCGTGTCCAAAAGCACGCTAAGCAGCTGAAATGTGACGTGAATAGCAAGCAATTTAAGGACACCATGCGTTACCTATGGATGCCTAGATTAATTGAAAGAATTCAAGCTGCTTATGTTTCCAATACCACTGCCACTGCCGCTAGCAGTGCTACTGCTCCTACTACCACCATCGCGGCCACCACGACCGCAGACCCCACTGCCCATCACAACCTAATAAACAGCGCTGAGATGGGCAGTAACGGGCAATGGATCATGGCCCCCGGCGGTGTAGTTGGGAATGGTCAGTTTGGTGGGACACATCCTAGTTACAATACTCCTGAGACATCTAGCACGGCTGCATCATCCGAGTCGTTTGGTACACAGGTTTCGCTTAATAACAATGATCATTGCAGCATGTCAGTAAATCACAACACTTGCAATCCGGATTATTACCAATCTGGGCAAGTTGGTTATGTTAATTCAGAGTCGATGATTAGTCCATGCGGTTATTTTAACCAAGTTGTGGATTTCCAAGCGATGGAGCAGAACAACAACCAACTATGGTTGGACGGTGGGGACGCATCCGACATTTTGTGGAATGTTGAGGATATTTGGTTCAACAACATGTGAAAAAGGCAAACAGCAATAAAAGATAGTTTAAAATGTAGAGCAGTACAATATGAAAGGAGAAGAAGCAGAGGCAGAAGCAGAAGAAGAATCATCTATAAACAATAATTCATAATGATTATAGAAATTGTGGATTAATTACTTCCTTAATTAATTTGTATTTCTTTTGTTTCTTCCTCTTCTTTTTTTTTTTTCTTTTTTCTTTTTGTTCTAAAGAAAAATTGGTCTAAGATGTAAGGGTGGGGAAGAATTGGAATTTGAGCATTTTCTTAATTTTATTCTTTGAATATTAACAGTGTAGCTTTTGTTATGTTTTATTTTACCATTATATAGATGATTGCATTATAGAAGCATGGGTTTGAGATAGTGTTATATATTATTAATTAATTAATTAAAGATGTGCATAATTGGTTCCACCTTCATTACTCAATAGATGTCCAGAGTTTGTTTTATATCTTAAAGCATATTTTATAGTATAATTATTCATGCAACTTTTGAAACATTGGCTATGGGGCCTGAACCAAAGATTAAAGAGTCCCCAGTTTCTAGAGTGCAAAGAAGTGTCACTATATTTTGAGACGTGGCATTATAGGATTCATCTAACTTTTGGGTTCTAAATTGGCCACTAGGGCTCTACTTTCTAACTAATTAAATTATAAAAATCTGTATTATGGTACTAATGATAAAATCCTCTTCTTCTTCTTTGTACCATATATTCCCATTTCTTTCTTTTTTTTCTAAATTAAAAAAATCTTTTGTATTCCAGTGTACGGACACCTCACTTGGAACCCATTTAACCGGACATAATCTAATACGATTCCATATAATCCATTTATTCATTATTTTAAATAATAAAAATAGGACCCGTCTTTTCTCTATTTATAGTTGTTATGATTCTGATTTATAAATAATTTTCTGCAGATCATATTAATCTTGGGATGGGATTCCCATAATTATTCCTCTCAATTTTAATAATTTATGACTGGTACATTTTCCCCCCCAAAAAAAAAAAATTCTTTAAACCTTATCTTGACATATTATTATATTTTTGTCTTCTAATTCCTAGATGACCATTTTGCCCTTGTGTTTCAGAAATAAGAAACGAGTGTTGGCACTTGCGAAGAGGAATGAAAGGTGAGGTCCAACACGTGATAAAAAATAGTGTAGAGAGAGAGAGAGAGAGAGAGGAGGGACGGGTATGGCGGCGGGGAATCTTTGTGGGCGCGTGCCCATAAAAGATGCCATCAAAGGTGGTCCCCGAATATCATTAGGATTGAGAGCGTGCCACGTGTAACTAAATATATTTTAATACTATATAATTTTAGCTGCGATTGGGCTTCCTGGACTGAAGCACTGACAGCCGCAACCATTGAAACTCTCCTCCCTAAACATTCCCACGTATGACCTTACATTGTATTTATACGCTTCTACAATATCCACATTAATATACTTATTTATTTACGTATTTCCTTGCTTTTACACGATTGCACCTACACTAATTCGACTAATTGTACAAATGCTTTTGAAATGAATATTTTTAAATTTAAAATTTTCATTTATATACAAATTGCGTCCATATATTATCAATATAAAATTAATACAATAAAAAAGTTTAAATTTTTTTTTAATAATTATTTCTAAAAATTTCTAATAATATTTGTAATTTGACAGTAATTACATTCCATTGGGCACTACTTTTATAATCATATATGATATATTGAACTACATTTTTTAAACAAGTCACACCAAGTGCATTTAAAATTCTAAAAAAGAAACAATTAAATGATCTCAAAAAGAAATTTATCCGCCTTCTCAGAAGAATAAAATTTTCATGAAAAGAGACTAATATAATTCAATAAAATAAAAAAACAAAAATAAGTAATAAAATCTATATATCCAAACTTTATTGAGATAATAAAAATAATAAAAATAAACTTATATAATAAAAAATCAAAGTAAATTTAGTCGTTATATCTATAAATAGATTTATGAATAATAAATGTAACTTTCAAAATTAAAAAAAAAAAAAAAGAAAGAAAAATTAATTATAAAAGTTAATAGATTAGAAATCTAGAGCTATAATAGTCCAAGAAAGTTCAAAAGGGATGGACTAATATAAAAAGAGAAGGGGAAATGAGTGAGAGATTTGAAATTAAGATTTTGTTTTTCAATTAAATGATAAAAAAATTAATTTTCAACAAAACTTTAAAAATTACAAATTAAATGCTCATTTTTTAAAATGTTGAAAAGTGGAGATCTCGGATTTGATTTTCTTTTACTTATTATGGTACGAAAATTTTTGTGGAGATTGAACTGATTAACTTGTCAATAATTGATTTAATTGATTAGATCAATTCATCAAATTCAATCAAATAGTTTATATGAAAACAATAAAAATATAATTAAAAGTATTTCAAATAATCAAAAATTATAAAATACACGAAAAATTATTGATGTTATTGAACAATAAAGAAATATTTTTAAAATAATTTCAGACAGAATTAAATTGATTATTATATTTTTTTTACTATTTAAACTGATCAGTTCAATTTTAAAAATGCTAATGTTTACTAATTTGATAAAAATTATTATTTTTTAATGTGTATTAAAAATAAATTATAAACCTTAAAGTTATTAAAAATCATATTTTTAAGTAGCATTTGATTGAAGAAATTGGGTAAGAAATTTTGAAAAATTCATGAATTTGTTATAAATCAAGATTTATTGTTTGGTCAAGAAATAGGGAATTAAATTCCTGAGTTGTTTAACCATCATTCACCATAATCTTTCAAAATGAAATATTCTAAAATCATTCATCGGAAATGAAAATTTGTGAAATCTATCATTTAAATGAATATTGGATTTCTCAACTAAATTTTGTATTATAAAATATAACTTTAAACCTATAAATTTATCATACATATTAAACATGGGAGGTTTTATAAAATTGTGGATTTAAAACTTATAAAATTTATGACTTTAAATTTATGAATTTTGATAAAATTCATAAATTCAAAAACAATCTAGATATAGTCTTTTATATATATATATATAGAGAGAGAGAGAGAGATTGATTCAATATATAAATGAAATACAATTTTTGCAAAATTATGTCAAAATTAATGTTTAGTTGTATTTTGTTGACAATTAAAAATTTATACAACATTACGCGGTAATATGATGAAATTTCAATTTAGTTCAATGTAATTATATTTTAGAAATTGCAAGTCATGTTGCTTGTATACAATTTGTTAAATATTGAAATTTATCAATTGCATTTAGTATGATGTTTGTGAAAATGATGAGGGCATAAGGCTACTTAAAAATAGAGTTTAAAATGAGGAACATGCACTAGATCCATATAAAAACGTCAACATCTTTCTTTCAAACTTTGAAACAAAGATTTCAATGGAGAAATTATAACTAAGCTTAAGAATCAATAATTAATATACTATTGGTATGTTAAGGCATATTAAATTAACCTTAAATAAGATGTGTGTGGTGGTATGGCTTTGAAATGAACATGGACACATGGGAAGAATGTAAACAACTGGACTCCACCATAGTCTTCAAAGACTAAATTTCTTTCCGCCACGTTTGATTTCCTCAATTTTTCATACCTTTTTCTTCCTCAAAACTGAAAAGTTCAAAGCTAATCTTGTGGCTAGTGGGGCCCTGTAGGAGTGGACCATCTACAAAGACTTCCCAGTCAAAAGGCCGGGCCTACAGTAATTCCACGTGGGCATCTGGTGCTTGGGTTTCTAGACAGGGGGAGGGTCCCATTACGAATAACCGAAAGTGGAGGGAGAAGGTGATGAAGACGAAGAGAGTAGTTGTTGTCATGATCCTGTTAGTGATGTTTTATCAAGAAGGCAATGTATCTTGAACTTTAAGGTCAGGTATTTTCGTACTGTGCCTCTGCTTAAATTCTTCAACTCAACTGTGTGGGATCGCTGAAACAAAATTGGTATTTGATCTGGGCTGAAAAGATCCCCCTTATTTGGTCTAAAGATACATACATACAAGACTAACTATACATTGTTCTGGATCCTCTTAACATTTAGAGTACAGATTATAACACAACGCATAGTAACAATTCTTTTTATAAGGTTTACTGCGTTCAATCAGATTATACAATGGAAATTTTTTCTTTTTTCTAACTTTTCTCTTAAATAGGTTCATTCATATTTAACAATAAGTGTATCTAAAATTGAGATTCTTAAATAATCATTCACTTTATTAGTAGGAGTGGATGGAAACCAATAAATTGATCGAACCGAATTGATTTGACCAATTTAATTCGATTTAAATATAAGTTTAATTCGATTTGATTTTTTTTAAAAAAATCAATTCGATTGAATTACACCAAATCAAATTTATTAAAAATTAAATCAAAATAGTTTGAGCCTATATTAAATCAAATCAAAATCATAGAATCCTATTTAAAATTTATTATTTATTATTTACATTAAAAATATATAAAAATCTATTAAAAACATATTATTTATATTAAAATATTATAAAATATACTATAAGAATTATTATTTATATTAAATTATTTTATGAATTATTTTTTAAAAAATATTTAAAATGAACTAAACTATAATTAAATAAAACCAAATCAATTCAAAGATTCAATTTCTGAATTTATTCGATTTAATTTGATTTATATTTTTAAATTTTAATTTTCAATTTTAATTGATTTTGTTTGGTTCAGTCTAGTTTGAATCAAATACAGACCCTACTTATTAGTAATTACAATATTACTTACAAATTATTATAGGTGAATTTTAGAATGATGGATATATTAATGTATTATATTGTCACCATGTAAACTTTTAAATTATATACGTATAATTTATTAATTATTTGTGATCATTTTTATTATTATTTTAGATAATTTTATCATTACAAATATTATTCAAAGTGATAAAAAAAATAATACACTAATAAAATTACTAGATATTTTAAATTATTTTAATTATGATATTATAATATAATAATGGGTATCTCACTATGATATAATAATGGGTATGTCACTATAATATTCATCCCAATTATATTATGTACTTTATCAAAGTAATTTCTAATAAAATCTTAATCATTATTTTAATTTAATTGTACAGATCTTGTTCCATCCTATCTATTGCAATTTACACCATGGGAAGAAGGGATTTTGATAGCTATTTGACAATCAACATTATTAGAGCTACAAAACTGTAATAATCTAGGTTTGTAACCTAACTCCTTATTCTTGCTTATAAAATAGCCGTCTCTCGGATTCTGTAAGGACAAGTTTTCCTTCTTTTCCTCTATTAGAATACGATTGGAACCACATGATATCGATTAATTAAGCTAGAACTTATCTTTCTAATTAATCAAACGGGAAATAGAGCTAGCCCACAAGACTAACCCCATATTCACCTCTAAAAATCGACAAAAATAGTATGGAGCAACGAAACACATGCTATCTGGTGCACTTTGACGTCTATCCCAAGCACCATTTTTAAGCCCATTTATCCATATCTTTCCTTTTCAATCTTATTTATCACTTGCGTGAAGTTTTGTACTGAAAGCGAGTTATCCATGTTGCAACTATATATGAACATTAATACACATATAATATAAAAAACAAATAGGGTTTTCAAAGTCCCCACATCCACTAGTTTCATTCAGGTGGCTAGCAAAAGTTTTTGGTTTTCTCTTTCGATATCTCTAGGTCATTAACAAAAATGGGTAGAAGATTTTACTTACCCGGAACATGTAAAGTAAATGCTGGTGTTGGTATTCCACTATGAGCAAGTTCCCATACTTTATTATCTCATGCTTATCCCATCTGTGGAAATTTTGATAATGATGAGACATTTTTCTACTGTGTTCAAGGGTATGGTTCGAGTTTATTTAACTTGTTCGGTAGGTTTATGTTAACTATATGTATATGTATATGTATACAAGAAAAACATTTTCATCCACTTGATCTTAAACAAATATATTAATTGAATTATTGTCAAGTGGCTGAAGTGGGGCAAACACTAGTACTCTATATTGTACTTGTGGTTCTTTTGAAAGTTATCATCTGCTACTGCGAACCTTCCTAAATTGTGTATTGCCCTGAAGAAAGAAAAACGGGAAAAAAAAATCATTCTGAATTCACAGGGGGAGAACATATTAACGAGCATGCAAAGATGTGCAAAGAATACTAATAAGTGTCTTAGCCTAATGGTAAGGTAAGACTACTTAGAAATAAATGTTAGAGTTCAAATCTCACTAATATAATTTTCCTCTCCAATACTCAAAAGATACCCAAACGATACGTGAAATTTACCACACTTTAACATGCAAATAACACATGATATATTTAATGTACCAACCATGCATGGCATAATTAATTTATGCAAATCGAATGCATTTTTAGTTTGGTACACGGTTATTAAACATCACTTCCTTCAAAAGTTTTGTGGTCATTTGCTGAGAACTTTATGTTGCGTATAATAAAATGACATGAATTTGTGGTTATTGAGACACGCAAATCTGAAATTTGGCTACAAATAATTCAACTGTATCGTAGCAATGAATTGATGTTCTCTTGTTTCTAACATTTCATTAACCTAAAACAGAAACAAGAAAGAAAGGCATGCAAGAGACCGTGCAGCCCCTTGCATAGCAAAAATGATAAATGTCAAAAGAGTTAAAAATATGTATGTTATCGATAGTCTTTATTATAATGATATTGAAGTCGTCTCTAGAATTGTGGGATTTTAAATTTAAATTATAGATAAAGTTAAATTTAAAAAAATATATAGAAATAATGAATGATAACATTTCATTAAGTAGACCACAATCATAATCGAAGAAAACGAATTTCAGAGCATATAAAACACATACTTTTGAACCATTAGTTTTCAGATACTGCAAAGTTAGATAGATAGGGACGAAGGAAAAGTCAGCTGGTCAACTACTAGAAAGGGCTTTGCATTCACACAAATCAATCTAGAACAGAGTCAAAAGCCCAATTGCACTACTAAATTCACTACTTAGTGGATGACTAAGCTACTGAATATTCAAACAGTTGGAGATTTCCATTGGCTAAACGTTAGAGTTGGAATTAGAATTCGATACTTCTGATTATATTATAAACTAGTAGCCCAGCCCTTTGACCATGACTGCGTTTAAGATAATAATTATACAGAAAAACATAGGTCAATCAGTAGATTAAATTAATTACATTTTGGTGTTCTGGATGATTCACAGTCATGGATTGGGTCGGCCAATGGAATCAGTGCTTACGTAATCGAAGAGTGCAATTTTGATTTGAACCTTTTAAAATTATGTTGAAGCAATTAATTATAGCAGATTAGTTATTTTGTCACAGAAACATGTTGGTACTTTTTTTTTTTATATAGGCCAAATTGTAATAATAAGATTTTTAATGTATTAATTTAATAACTCAAATTTTTTTTTATATTTACTGGAGTTTCGATTCCATCTCCTCTAACTCTCACAAAATTGATGGAGGTGCAATGGAAGCTGAAATCTTTACTCTCCACACCTAATTATTGTTTACTAAAAATAAAGAATAAACAAACAAATAATCAGGATGTGGGATGTGAGGAAAAAGTGACGAAAGATTAATAAATTTCCAAAAACAAAAAGGGATTCGCATAGGTAAGTGGGCCTTTGGTGCAACTTCAAATGACATCAACGACTTGGATCGAATACAAAAATGTGGCCCAATAAAAAAAAGACCATTGTAATTCCATTTTCTATAAATGGCCCACAAAAAATTAGGGAAAGGCCACCTCACAAACTCTCACAAAAGTAGAGCCCATGAGGTCCAATTGAATGCCTTGCCAATTCTCCCTCCTCCCAGACGATGATGAGCTCATTCATCCCGGCACACTGGAAGTTAGTTGTTTATTGTTTGTAAAATGAGAAATTTTATTTACAACATCTTATTTTTTCTTTTCTTTGCATTCTCTTTTTTTTGCGATCTCTTTTTATTTAAAATTTTATTTTCACAACTCGCTCTTTTCTTTTTCTACCTTCTTAATTTTTATAATCCCTTTATTCCAATCATAAAAAAATTAATTTATAATTTTTTTCAATTGTACTATCCATTTTCACTTTAAAATCTTATATTCACCATAACCTTTAAATACTTTATATCAAAACAAGTCATTAATTCAAAATAAATACCTTATAGTAACATCCATGATCCTATATTTTCTAAAAGTATTAAAATATCATTTATTAAATATCATATATCATCTAAATTGATTATTTGTTGCATGAAAATATTTAAATCATAAAGACATATTGATTTTAAAACTTTAATATGATCAACATATCAGACTTACCATCCTTAGTGCAATGATATTAATATTTATGCTAAATGCACGCAATAAAAGTATTGGTGTGATTGAATCCATAATACTTAAAACAAAAATATTTTATTTACTTGATTTATAAATCATGATAAGTTTTAATAAGAAAAATTTATAGAGCTTGATAAACTTTAATAATATAAAGGGATTGTACATAAGATTTAGTTAATTTATAGAGCACGATAAATTTTAATAATATAATGAGAATCTATCTATAAGTAACAAGGATGAAAAAGATAATTTATTTAGAGTATATAAATAATATAATTTATCAAAATTTATAGTGAATGCAAAAGAAAAATGAGGGTAACTCCCTTGTGAAATAGAAGCCTGGATCTAAATAGGCCCTAAATATGAGGCCCGTCACAAATAAACTCTGGTTTTGGAATGAAACTGGGCCAGCCCATCGGTTGATTTAAGAATATGCGAATTGGGATTTGTTTTTTCAGTATTTATTTAGGGTTTTTCGATAAGTTCATGACGAGGGAGAAGTCGGTGGAAAGAACTTATCATCTAAAAAAACAAGAAAAGAAACTATAGGTCTAGACACGGTACCTCAACAGCTTATGAAAATTCAATTCAAGAATCCTTGCAGAACGAAAGATGTAACCCTCACCCTTGCTTTGTGAACAGAAAAAAGATATTGATTCTCCATTAAATTTGAGATCTTCGCATGAAACAAAGAATTGCCAGTCTTATTTTATTACCATACGAAAATGAAGGATCTGTTTGATTTAGTGGTAGCGGTAAGTGATTAGTGTTCAGCTCTAAACAATTAATAAATATAAAATGTTTAAACGATTGAACATGTAGTTGTATTATAAAATGACAAAATAAATATTTATTTTTATATTTTATTTAAATTTACATGAAATATTAATTTAGATAATAGTAAATATTTTATCTTTAAAAATATAATGATAAATATTAGATTAATATTAAAGTAAAAAAAATCTAAACATTAGTTTTTATATTCAAATGTTAGAAAAAAAAAATTAGTCTTCAGTATTCAATTATATTTTATCTACAATAAACACTAATTTTAAAATTTAAATATCAATCATTAATATTTACTAAATATTTTTTCAATATTTAAATATTTAATAATTAAACACTGATAAAAAAATGTCAAACCAAAATGGGCAAAAATATTGTCATATTATGAATACTCAAACAATCCAGTAGTAAATTGCCACGTATGATAACAATGTGTCAAAGGGCAGAAAAGACACATTTTCTTTATATATATATATATATATATATTATCCACTCCGTTGTAGGTAATGAAAGAGAGGAGGGAAAAGCCAAATGCATCGCTTTTTATATATTTCTGCACATTTTATGTCAGTGATTTCATTTCCACCGACCATTCTGATCCATAAATTAATTTCATTACATTTATAAAATATTGTTTGACGATTATACCCTCCTAACAAACATGACCTTGTCTTTATATTTTAAAGGTTGCTCAAGTGCAAAAGAGTGATGATGAGGACAGAACATAAGGCTTCGTACATATCTATTGTGGATTTTTATTTTTATTTTTTAATAAAAAAGCTCACCATATTGTGGTGGAAATAGTGATCAAAATATACTAGGTGGAATATATATATATATATATATATATATAATGTAGTTTAATGAGCGAATAAATATATCAAAAGCTATAAGAAATCTGATATTCATAGTGAAAAAACAAAATTCATATGCCAAAAATCACATTGACGGAAAACGTTTTTTCATGATTTTAAATTGGGCGTTTCTCCATCTAGAACAAATTTCTATTAGCCACCATAACTGCCTCTTTAAATTAAACCCTTCACAGGTGGTTAATCCAACTTGAGAAGCACTCTCTTATATAGCCTAATTGAAAAAAATATTTCTAATAAAATTTTAGACCGAATGCATCTAATCATTGATACACATAAATAGTTAAAATTTAGTGAATAAAACCATCCAGACTTATTGTTTTGCGTTAATTACTATTTTAGGGTTTGTTTAAAATAACTAATAGATATATTTAATAATGAATTGTTTTAATTGTTAACTAAGAGCGTCAATTCATGTCATGTCTAATTGTGTCGTATTGAGACACTTGTATAACATAAAAAATATTAAACCTGAATACAATTCATTTAATTAATTGTGTCAAAATCCTCAACTCTAACATAAATATATTAATGAAACAGGTCACACGATACTACCCGTCTAACCTTTTTAATCAATCGCGTTACTAACATATCATAATATAAAAATACACGTTTAACCTACAAATATATATAAAATTAATTTTTTTATTTTTTAACTAAAATTTATTTATATATTAAGAAAATATACACTAAGTATTAAAAATCTAAACAAATATAAAATTGAATTTAAAGATATTTTTGTTATATATAAATATATTTATTTAAATCATTATATATATATATATGTATGCCCTCGCGTGCGTGTGTGTATTCTATATTATATGTTAACTCATTATTTCAAATATATAAATGTGTTTGATTACGTCTATTGCGAGTTAGGTGAGTTAACCCATTTAAATTTACTTTTTTTTCATGTAAAAAACAGAACTTGAACCTATTTATGTCAAATTTAAACTCATTTAACTGTATGTCGTGTCGTACAATCCTATTGTTAATTATTAAGTGTTTGGTAAATTATATCTAGCTGTTATTGTTAATTGATAAAATGACTAATAATGGTATATTGTTAATATTTTATATATTAAATTAAATAAATTATAATACAATATAATTAATATAATAATATATTTTTCACATATGCTCATAAAGCATAATTTCAAAATTTAGAATGTTATAATTATTAATTTATGTTTATGAAATTTTAATAATTATTTTTTATTAATGTTAATCAATGTATGTTAGTGTATTTTTAGTAATTAGAATATCCTCCATATATTTTTTTATAAAACTTATTTATATTAATTTAAAATAAAATTATATTTTATATAAATAATTAGAATATTATAATTCATTATTGTTAGTTGAATAATAAAACTTTAAAAATAATTTTAATTTTTTTATTAAGATGATAGAGATTCATAAAAAGTTTCAAATATGAGTTGATAAAAAGTGCAATTTATTAAAATATATTCACTATCAGTTATTATTTTGTATAATTTATTAAATAATAATTCCTAACTATTTAGTAAAAAACTTCTACCGCTATATAGATCAATCATACCAAATGTCCTCTCAATGGAATCATTGTTATTGTTCATAAAAACAAATTTGTTAGGCCTCCATAACTTAAAATTTTTCTCTATAAAAAAGGTACACAATATATATATATAATGAAAATTACTAATAGAAATTTTAATATATAACTCTATATAAAATAAATTATTTATAGAAGATAAAAATAGAATTTTCAACCTGTCTATCATTTTTAAATTTATTTATACTAAAAATCTTTAGATATTTAAAACGTGTGAATGATATCATTTAATGGAAAATAAGTTGACGTTTTCTAGAAAACCAACGTAAAAGCGAAAAGCGGGCTGACCGATGGAAAAGGCCGCCATAAATATCTACGTTCAAAGGATCGGTATTTTCCATGTAATTATATTTTCTTACAATTACAACTATATTTGAAAATCAAAGGTATAATGAAATAAAATATATATATATTTAATTTTTAAAATTATAAATAATATATTTTTAATTACATATGTTTTTTATTTTATTATTGTAAAATTTAAGATAATATTGATTATATAATATAATAAGTTTTGATTATATCTTGCCAAAATAGCCTTACTTCTCATAGGATAAATGATAGTTAAGTTTAGAATTTGTGTTTAATACAAATATCAATCTCTTTTTTTTTTTGTTTTTTTTAAAAATAGTTCAGTTGTTTAAATGAATTTGTCTATTATTTTTATCTAGGGTTAACATAAAAGATAACTTTTTAAAATACATTAAATTAATATAAACTTCTAAAATCAATTGAAAATTTTAATTTAATTTGATGTGTAAAATAGTAAAGTTTTATTTTGAAATAATTTTTTTGTGGGACAAGGAAATAGATTTATAGTGAGCAAAAAGAAAGAAAAATACAAAAAAATAGAAAATAAAGGTGATGCTTTGTTTTTTGAGGAAAATATAAATTTTCATTTATAAATTTGATAAATTATATAATTTAATCTACTAATATAATGATGATGATGATAATAATAATAATAAATAAAAAGCATGAAAATGTTAAAATAATGAAATTTATTTATACTATTTCTTAATTAGTTCAAATTGCAATTTAATAGAAAAAACATGCTCACTTAGTGATTGTTGTAAATCACATAGATTATTCTATAGTCTTTAAACAAATCTGATAATCTGAATACTATTGATAAATTGAAGATCAATATCAAAGAGATTAAAAAAAATTGAAAAATTTTAAAAGAAACAAAACACTCGTAAATAGAGAATAATCTTTTATGAAAATATAAATTTTAATAGAAATAATAAAAAGAAAATAAAACAAAAAAATACTAAATTTATATCCATAAAAATATAGAATAATATATCTAATATTTAGATATATAAATTTAGCTAAATTTAAGTTAATTTATTAAAAATAAAAAAATTAATATCTAGATCTTTAAATTTAGTTAAAATTAATAGTATTATAAAAAAATAAAAATAAGAAAGAGAGATGAGGCACCATTAGCTAGTGGTGGCAAAAGAAAATATAAAATAAGGCATAAGATTGAAAGGATTAAGAAAAAGAAAAAAAGAAAAATGTTTTTATGTGAAACTTTATTAATTTTTACATATTTTAAGTTTTTTATTTAAAAAAAATCATAGTGAGTATATATGCACAATGAATATGAATAATTATAAAAAAATTTTTATAGACAATTGTCGACAATTTTTTTTAATTGAGTTAAATGCTTATGCAACTTTACTACATAAATGTAGTAAAAAAAAAAATATATATATATATATATATATATATATTTATGGTTTGCTGAGGATTAGAACCGACATTTTTTGTCATCGCGTAAATACAAAGACACGTCAGATGGATTTTGCCGTTTATCCAACCACGTTTGCAATGCCTGTTTCTACACGCCTTTCTTTTCTCCCACTACCCAAACTGCCCTTTTGTTCTTTCGGTCCAAATTCTCCTTCTATTTTGCTTGTAGAATAGTTATTATATTTTATTAAATAAATATTATTCTTTAAATATTAACATATTTACACGTATACATATAGATTAAGTATATTTTTTATGAATAAAAATTTAAGTTTAAATCTCTTTCCTAAAGGAAATTTAAAATTTAAGAGTTTTTCAACAAAGATATCAGATAAATAATAATACTTGGTATGTTGATATTGATGGTCTAAAATGGATATGTATGAAAAAAATTTTCCTACCATTTCATTGACTAAAAAAATTACAAATTTGAAAATCATAAACTCAATATATTAAATTAATATTATAGAAAACATAATAAGAAATGATAATTTTCTTTTAGTTACTCTCATGAGATTGATAAAATCTTAGTAATAAATGAAGAATTTAAACTCAATAAATCTAATTTCTTCTAAGAGTGAAACAATTAATAAAATTATGTCTGATTTAGTTGACTCTCTGAAATCCTTAATAAATGATTTTTTTTTAAAAAAAAGTTCTCTAATTTTGCACAATTACTTGCAAGAATGGAGAGAGAATTTTTTTTTGGGGGGGGGACCATTCAAAGTGACAAAAATGAAGCCTCCAAGACACGTGCAGGGGCATTTCTGCAACTAGGAAGCACAACCTCTCCATCCAAGTGCTTTCCTCTTTCTCGTCTATAAAAGACCATTTTGGGCACCTCTTTTCAAATCCTAACAGTCTTCAGGCACGCATTCTCTCATTCAAAGCTGTTCTCCAACTTTTCTCTTCAACTGTAAGTAACGAACAGACTAAATTTTAGTTATTTTCTCCATTTGTTTCTCTTCATACATAAAAATCTATTGGTTTTAGTTCTTGTTCTATATAATATTAGTTTATACTCCCTGGTTCAATTCATTTTAAAAGGCCAGCAGAGGGTGTATATATAAGATATTACCACAACCCTGTATAGATAGATTTTTAAAGTTTGCATCTTTTCTTAAGATTTTTTTTTATATATATATATATATAGATCTTTAAGAATGAGCACTAGCAGTTGTATCGGAATCTCAACCATGAAACCCTGTTGTAAAATCCTAATTGGGTATAAAAATTCTTCCCTTTTTGGATTTTCTCTCCCAAAGTTAAATAATTCAGCTATCATTAACAATTTGTCGAAATCACACTTGAAATCGACCCATCACCGAAGATTCCATTGCTATAGTGTCAACACTAGGTCCAGAATCATAGGTAACAAGGGTGTGCTCAATTTGAATCGTAGAGCTTTTACTGTCTCTGATTCCAGTTGGGGTCAATCTAAGGTTTTTACGTCTAGTTTTCATGTAGATATGGGTAGAAGTAGTAGTAATGTAAGGGGTATTTTAGTAATTCCTAAGGTAGCATCAGATTTTAGGAACCATTCGACATCAGTAGAGTCTCATGTTAATGAGAAGGGATTTGAGAACATTTACATTCAAGGAGGCTTGAATGTGAAGCCTCTGGTAATTGAAAAAATTGAAACAGGAAATAATGTAGTAAAAAAAGAAGAAAAGTCTAATAGGGTTGCGATTAATGGGACTAGCGTCGACATAGAATATTTCAAAGATTTGAATGAGACTGCTCCTAAAGTTGAGAGAGTGGCGTCTGAGATTGAGAAGGAGGCATGGAAGTTGCTTCAAGGTGCTATTGTGAACTATTGCGGTAATCCTGTGGGGACTGTTGCTGCTAATGATCCTGCTGAGATGCAACCATTGAATTATGATCAAGTATTTATTCGTGATTTTGTTCCTTCTGCACTTGCTTTTTTGCTCAATGGAGAACCGGAGATTGTGAAGAACTTTCTTCTTTACACATTGCAGTTACAGGTAACTTGTGATTGAATAGCTATGCATTGTATAATTCATTTCCACTTCTAGCTGACTGTATAGATGAATTTTTTGTTTGGTTCTCATGCATGGATTACTTTCTTCATTTGGTAACTGGCACTTCAATTTTACACGTGAGATGAAGTTCTGTTGCTTCAGCATGGCATTTGAAATTATGAACTTCTTTTCATGATGAGACCATTAAAACAATGGATAAAATAGTTCAGCCTTTCCCAAGAGATGCCTCATTTAGTTGTCTTGATCAAACTATGTTAGGGGCTCTTTGTATAATATCCATATTTCTTTGGCAAAAGTTATCAGAGAGAGAGAGAAGTGGGAAAAAGTTTGCTAGCATAATGTTGTTTATTCTGTGCCCTTTTGCATTCTTGTTAACCCCACTTTCCTTGGCTCCCTGTGGCTTTGCATTCTTTAAGTCAACTCAACTAAGTCTTAATCTCAATCTAGCTGTAGTATTGTTCATACACACACACATTTTGTGTTGCTGTAATATGTTTAGTTTCTAATTTTCATGGTGTTGAGGAATATCCTTTTATTCCCAGTCCATAATTAATCAGTTTATTGCAGTAATTCAGCATGCTGTAAGGTAGCTCATTGAGGTTGCAACTTTGATGTTTTTCTTTGTGAAATGATCCATGAGCAATTGCTTCTTGAGGAGGGAGGGGGTGGTGGGACTAGCAGTCTTTTTTTTTTTTTTGCAAATTTAAATGAAAAAATTTTCTTTTTTCTTTGATAGAGTTGGGAGAAGACAGTGGACTGTTACAGTCCTGGCCAAGGGTTGATGCCAGCAAGTTTTAAAGTTAGAACTGTGCCTCTTGATGGAACTGACGAGGCAGTAGAAGAAGTTTTAGATCCTGATTTTGGTGAATCAGCCATTGGGCGCGTAGCCCCTGTGGATTCTGGTATGCTGAGGAGTCCTTCCAATATTGCTTTAAATTGTTAACCTCATTACTTCATTTTTGTATCTTAGATGATCATCAGTTAATTTCAATTAGGAAGTTCAAAAATTTCAGACCTTCATTGAAATCTTATCATCTAAACATACAGGATTGTGGTGGATAATATTGTTGCGAGCTTATGGAAAGATCACAGGCGACTACTCATTGCAGGAGAGAGTAGATGTACAGACAGGCATAAGGCTCATACTTAATCTCTGTTTATCTGATGGATTTGACATGTTTCCTACTCTTTTAGTTACTGATGGCTCCTGCATGATTGATAGACGGATGGGTATTCATGGGCACCCTCTTGAAATCCAAGTAAGCAGGATAAGTCAATTTTCTATTTTGATTCAGTTAATACATGTAGAAATTAGGAATTAGAGCAGGACTAGTTACCAAATTGATATGTTTCTACATTTCATTTAGCGATTACACAGAGGTGTGAAATGCCTACAGTCTAGGCGCCCATAATAGACTGTTTGTCTCCAGCAGCATTTAATGTGCTCTAGACAAAGTAAAGCTTTAGATGGAGATATTGCGTAACTTATGTTCAGGCCTACTTGTGACTCAGGTTGATTATCAGATGCTTTGAATGTTTCCCTGATGCTTTTCTTGCAATCTTTGCCTGTGCTATAATACTCTTATAGATACTGCACTGGGCTCTTAAGACTGATGTTAAATCAGTAGATGCTGAATTTTTTCTGAAGCTATATTCTTCTGTTTTTTCTGTGAACTTTTTAATCATTACTTCCTTTCCTCCCTTTCTTCAAGATATATGTGTGTGGCATGGTTATTCCTTGCCTGTCAATTTCTTCTTTCCTTAGCCTTTCATTTTGACATGATTCTCTTTGGTTTATCATTTGCCTAACTAATTGATCTTTTAGGCCTTATTCTATTCATCTCTACGTTGTGCCCGTGAGATGCTCGTTGTCAATGATGAAACCAAGAATTTGGTAGCTGCTGTCAATAACAGACTTAGTGCCCTTTCATTTCATATTAGAGAGTATTATTGGGTGGATATGAAAAAGATTAATGAGATCTATCGCTACAAGACTGAGGAATACTCAACTGATGCAGTGAACAAGTTCAACATATATCCAGATCAAATTCCTTCCTGGCTAGTGGATTGGATTCCTGAAGAAGGTGGCTACCTTATTGGCAACCTACAGCCTGCTCATATGGATTTTAGGTTTTTCACTCTTGGAAATCTGTGGGCCATTATTTCCTCATTGGGAACCACAAAACAGAATGATGGTATCCTGAATTTGATTGAGGCCAAATGGGATGACCTTGTGGCTCATATGCCTCTTAAGATTTGTTACCCTGCTTTGGAAAACGAAGAATGGCGTATAACTACTGGAAGTGACCCGAAGAATACGTGAGACTCTTTTATATTCTTCCACTTTGTTTAGATCTTTCTCATTTCCCCTCTTAAATGTTGGCTAATGGTAGCAGCACCATGGATTTTGGGGAATGTAGTTACCTAATATACTAATCCTTCCTGCCTTATTGCAGCCCGTGGTCATATCACAATGGAGGATCTTGGCCAACCATCCTATGGCAGGTAATTGTTTTGCAAATGATTACCTCGTTAAATTCTGTGCTAGGACATTGTATTTATCCGATGATCCGAGTTAAAAACTTTGTATTTCTAAGATATTGCTGCTTATTTTTCCAGTTCACATTAGCATGTATAAAAATGGGGAGACCTGGATTAGCACAGAAGGCAATTGCTTTGGCAGAGAAGAGACTGTCAGCAGATAAGTGGCCTGAATACTATGACACACGCAGTGGACGATTTGTAGGCAAACAAGCTCGGCTTTGTCAAACATGGACAATCGCTGGCTTCCTGGCATCAAAGATGCTTTTGGAGAACCCAGAGAAGGCATCATTATTGTTCTGGGATGAGGACTATGATCTCCTTGAGACTTGTGTCTGTGCACTTAGCAATATCAATCGGAAGAAGTGTTCACGCTTTGCTCAACGGTCCCAGAATCAGTCCTGATTGAACCTTTGTTTTCTTAAAAATTTCCTTCCAAGACAACATCTGAGCATTCTCAGCTGCAGAATTACATACTCTTAGGTGATTCTACCCAGTTAATATGCGGGCAAGACCATAATACTTGTCAAGTGTCAGCATATGCCTTGTTTTTTTTCTAACAGAAAACAGAGCTGTGCAGTATAACTGTGTACCATTCATTGAAGTGGTCGATTGATATTCATTAGATGGCTCTGCTTTTAGAGAGCCTCTAACATATTTGATATGTAAATGTATAATTTGAATGTTGGATACAAGGACTGAACATGTATTGTTTGTTTATTTTCCTCATCATTGGTCTGAATTAACTTAGTTAATTATTAATCATTCACGCTTGTGAGTCTATCCATTTTTAATATTTTTCTTTGCTACTTATTTTTATGACCATGGAGTTCTTTGCATTTCTATTCTCATTGTCATGAGCAACTATATAAATCAAAGCAGGCTTGAACAAAGAAAATTTTACATTAAGTACGAAACCATTTTCCCTGTATCCAGGCTACAAGACTACCACTTGATGTTCATTCTATAACCAAAATTTCCTTTAAGGGTTCCAAAAAGAAGACAAACCCTACAAAGAAAACCCCTCAAGCAACCTCTTCTTGTCTCCTGAATAGATCAATACGGCTATCTCCAAGGCGCAGAGAATAAGCAGCTTTCTTATATTCAGCCCAAGTAAAAGGCCTATACACGGAAGGCCTAATGAGTGAGACCATCTCTGGTAGAGGAGTGATTCTAGCATGGAGAGGCGGTGCTGCAAAATAGGCCATTGACATCCTAGACTTGTAAGAGTTGGTAATGGCTCTATGCCTCACACTGACAAATCTCCCATTTGTCATAGCCTACGTCAAAAAATCGCCCCAAAAAAAGAAAAATAAGAGGGATTTCATTAGCTCATAAATGCAATTAATAAATGCGCAAAAGAGAATTATCTGACAGTTTTGAAAATGGCCTATCGCAACATACCTCATCTGCGTCATTTTCGGAGCCCTTTCGTTATGAAAATAAAATAATCCTTTTCATTTTCACCATCATTTTCAAAACAGGAATCATTTTATTTTGAAGAAATGTTCTTTCGGAAAGACAGCTATGATTAAAAAAGACCTTATATCATCTATACCATTATAATACCTTTGATTTTGAAGACAAAAAATCTTCTCAATATTATCACATATCCTTTTCAATTTTCAAAAATATTTCACAAAAGAAAAACAAAATTTTGATCTTTGGTTTGGTGACAGTCAAAAGAATTTGACGCAAACCACAAATGGAAAAACAGAGATCTGATTCCAGTTCTATTTATTCTCAAACAATCTAGTCATTCAATAACTCATGGATCTGATTTTCATTGGGTAGAAACTGATGTTAGTGGGGTCCAACCTGACATTAGAAATTAAAAATAAAAACAACCAAATCCATAACTGCATTAGCGGTGATTCCACTGGTTAGGATCAGTTTCCATCAGTCCAATCCACCCTTTTTTTTTTTATCAGAATCAGTATGTCATGATGATTACTACGAGACATAAAGGAAAGCATAGCTATAGCATAGCACCAGAGCTAAGGAGAGAAGAGGAGAGAAATTTTATTTTTTTGATGGAGCAATTACCTGTAAGACATCACCCACATTAACACAGAAAGCAGCTGGGTCAGGTGAGACAGGGACCCACACGCCCTCAGCTAAGGAAATCTGAAGGCCACCCACATCGTTGGATCTCAAGAGGGTCAGGATCTGAGGGTCAGAATGCTCCCCAAAGCCAACTCTATTAGTATTGTAAGAAGGTGACGTGTCGTTATCAGTGCAGAGATGATGAAGATGGAGAATAGGATTAGGCGGAGAGTAGTGATTGAGCCTGAGGATTGAGTCACTGTCAACGTCCCTGATCAGCTTACTAAACACAGATGTGTGTGGGACCCGTAACCCCTCAGCCATCAGATCTAGTAGCCCACATGCCAACTCTCTAACTGCTTCTATGTAACTACTCACAGCAGAGCTGTCACCACACATTCACACACACATAACACTTGTTCATCAGTACGTACTGCAGCAGACTTTTGCTGACTCACACACCTGTATTAACTTCCCCTTTTCCTTTATTCATATTTTTAAATAATAAAATGACATAGAATAGGCGTTCATGGGTTATCTATAGTATTATTTTGGTTTTGGTTGATTTGATTGGACCTTCCTGATATATCTTTATGACCTGTCAATCTTTTCCTGTCTTTCTACAATATCTTTCTTCTGCGTGATATGATACAGTAATTGGCCCTTTATCTTATTATATCTACCGATATTATCTATCCATATCTTTCTTTTTTTTTTCAAAAAAACAAACGGAAAATGAATTTTGACTTGTGTAAAATATTAATATTTTATGTCACGTGTTGTGCCAGTTTTTTCATTTCTTTTTTGTGAATGAAAAGAAGATTAACTGCTAATACAACTTACTTCTACTTTATTATTGTTATTATTATTATTATTATTAGTATAATGGCAATCAAAAGAAGAAAAGAAAATGAGAGGTAGGTAACGTCATGTGATATACATAGAAGAACCTTTTCTTCAAGAATGTCGACCCGTCAACAAATTTTATGGTTGCTTTTAGAAGCAAAGACTATTGGTGCATACAGTTCTTATATAATACCATACCACGTTTCCATTTATCCATAAGTTTGAACAAGTCCACTAGTTTTGCATGCTGTCACACTCTAATCAATCCCTATCATGAATATATATACACAAATATTATAGCATATCTTATAGAATTATTTCAAGAAAAATTAGAAGAAATGACTTTTTTTCCAGATTAATTATTGCCCTCCTATTGATTTTTGAACATTCACGTAAAATTAAATAGCAACGGGAAGTTGAAATGAAGGGTACAGTACCTGAATTTGTTGGGGTCATTGGAGATGGTATTGGATCTTTGAGCGATGGAGAGAGGGTGGGTGTTAAGAAGAAGATATTCAACCTCCCCAGTATCACCATTAAAGCCAATGTTTTTGCAGCCATAACCAAAGGGATTAGCGGGTCCAGCAAGTTGCTTTTCAGGGACAGGCTTAGCAAAGAAGTTGAGACTTTCTTTTTCCAAGTTGGAAATGATTTGTTGAGGGACTCCATGGTTGATGACCTTGAAGAAACCGTAATCTTCACATGCTTTAACAATGAGATTCGACACCTCTGATCGTGATTTCGCGTCACCACCAAATGACAGGTCTATTACAGGCAGCTCAATGGCCTGTATCTTTTCACTGCTAATTGGAGTTGGAGATGCCACCACCATATCTTTCGATTGATTAGTACAACTACCAAAGTTATGAACTTAATTTATTGGATAAAGATATGCAGAAAACAAGAAAGAAATGAAATAGAAGACAATAGAGCTCCTTGCTGAAGAAGAAAAAGTAGTAGCACAGAGAGGATTTTTTGAAGGTGGGTTTGGCTATGCTAAATATAGGAGGGAGGAGAGAGAGAGAGAGAGAATTGAAATATTTTAAAAAATAATAAATAATAATAATCATCGTTTTAATTAATTGAAAGAGTGTTGGGGTTGACCTTCTTCACTTTTTTTGACTAATATTAACCTTCCTTATATCTTTGGTTACTGTTGTTAGCAACTTTTTTGACTACGAAGCTCATTATAGCTTAATTAATTAACTTTTTTGTGTGATTGGGGTTCCATTATTGTCTCACAAATAAGCATAATCTAAGTACAGGCTTTGCTGGGTACTCACGTTTCTAGGCTGCCATCGTATTCCACGTGTTACTTAATTTGCTTCCTTTTAATTTTTTATTTAAGCTTCGATCCCTAGTGTTTTTTTCACAAGGTAACAACTCCACTGTACATTAGCTTCCTACTGCCATGTCCAGGGCTGTCTAAGTCTAATTATGTTATCACATTGGATTTCTTTTCTTTCTGCGCACATAATTATCCAATACCACCTTTGCTTTTCTAGATTCCGTAATCTCATGTCTTACAGTTCAATTTTTTTATTATTAAAATTTCAAAAGACTTGATAGATGTGAAAATCATTTCAATTTTTATTAAATTGGAGAAATAGTCATTTAAAATTAAAATTTTATGTGTCACCGTAATTTTGATTTAAATTTTAGAAATTATCAAAATCGTGAAATTTAATATAATATTAGCTCAATCCACATATTTATGATGAAAATTTTGATGAATTTTATGTTAAAAGATGGTGAAATTTGATTAAAATGTATTTTATATGATATATTTCATGATTTTGGCTATTACACTATTATTAATTTTAATTAATATACAAGTTTGATTAATATTGCGCTCAAATTCACAAGTTTGATATATTTTAGTAATTTTTAAAACTTAAACCAAAATCACATTGACGCACAAAAATTAATTTAAATTACTATTAGATTTATTAAATTAAATTTATGTTATTACTACTATTCACTTCGTTTCACAATATTTGTCGTCATAGAAAAAATTTTTTGTTTCAATATAATTGTTATTCTACATTACCAATGTAATATTTGTTTTCCAAATTTACTTTTATCATAAAGTCTTCTCTATTCTAATTAAATGTTTTCTTATTAATATTAGTGTAGAGTTTTAATTGAAGATAATTAAAAGTATATTAGTCAATATTAATTAAAATATTTTTAATTAATTATTTTTAAAATCTAAGTGCATATTTCTAAAAAGACAAATATTATAAAATAAGATTCTATCTATTTGCACTTTTTTAAAATCTTTTTACATTTCTCAGATGAGTGCAAATAGCTGAAATTGTAAAAAGAATAGAATGGAGTATTATATTCTTACTCTTATAATTAACTAGAATCACTTTTGTTCTAAGAATAGTTATTTATAGAGATGATTTAGATGTTGCAAGGACAAAGAATTGATGAATGAATACTTTATTAAATACGCAATTAAGAAATTAAAGTAGGTGAGGCGACCACAAACATCAGTCCACAAGTCAGTTCGGCTTTGTATAATCAATAAGGCCTTATTAATTGATGAAACAGAAATTAAATGATGCACATAAACTGAAATTGAAATTTAGTAAACAATGATTTACAGCACCCCATGGGAATTTGGGTATCTAGAGTACTACAGCGAAGAGGTGACCAATAATGGAGGTAAGATTAGGAGCACTGAATCTCCTAGGGTGGAGACTAATAATGGAGGGAGCTAAGTTTAATTGAGCAATTAAATTTAGCTTGACTAGTGACTAATGACACAATTAATTGGCCCATGACTTTCTCTTTAGAGCACTCTCCTGATGTGGTAGCCAATAATGGAGGCTCATTGATTAAAGTAAGAAAAGGAACACCTAATCTCCTACTAGAAATAGATACTCCATATTATAATTTTGGAAATTAAAATTCTTGTTGGCCCCTAAAGAGGAGGGTTTTGCATTCCCATGCAGTTGACACATTATACAGTCCCACACTCACTTTGGATTATGAAAGAGAAACTTTCTTCTTTCCTTCTTAAGTTAGTACTTTTGGTCCCTTTCATTAATACTCCACTTTCTGCTTCTTAATTGGCCCCCCACCTTTCCCCTCTTGCATAAGAAACTCATTTGTTTCTTTTCCTCTCATAAAAATTAAGATTGATTCATTGAATTGAATGTGATATTTGTACATCATTGTACAGTGTATACAGCATCTTCCATGTGGCCTTTTGTTTTAGAGAGCATTATTTGTACAATAAATAATAAAAAGTATCTTTATTAATAAAAAGTAAAAAAATATTTAAATTTAATAAACTCTTTATATTTTTATTTTGTATACACTTTAATGATTTTATTCCTTTCTTTCCTTATTTTCATTTTAATTTTAAAAATATCAATTAGTAATAAAGTGTGCAAAAATTTATAATGTATTAATTGCCAATAAAAATATAAGGGAAAGTGTGGCTCTTTAGGTGTAGAGAGCTAAACTTACCATTTATTTTTAATATTTTTTTGAAAAGAACCTTTATTTTAATATTTAAAATCATCTCATAAATAAGAGTTTAATAAATTTCTTATTCTTTATTTAATATTTAATGAATAAAAAATTTATTGGATTCTTATTATGAGATGATTTTTATAATAGAAAGTTTGATATAAATAAAGAATTTCTTGAAGATACTCTTATAACCTAGTCACAAAGAAGACACATAAATTTAATCTAATTTTTAAAATTATTATTTATAATATTTAATAGAAAACTGTTTTAATTTTATTTAATTAATGTACATGATAATTATTTAATAATATATTAATATTTATTTTAAATTTATTATTCATTTTTTTAGAAATACACATAAAAATTTTATGTCTCATATATCTATCATTATTTAATTTTATAGTATCATAAAAAATTATGAATTCAGAATAAAAGGAGAAAAATATTAATAAAATAATTTCTCTGACAAATATAAGATTAGAAAATATTTAAATATAAAATATATTCATATAAATATTAAATATCATAATTAATAAATGTTCTTAACTATATATATATATATATGGAGAGAGAGAAAGTAATACTTTTCTGATTATGAAAAGCTTTAATTTTTAATGCCGTTGATAAATTAAAATGTATTTCATGTTATATATAAAATTTACCTTTTAAATTAAAAAACCTTATAAAAAAGGCATTCGAATTTTTTTTTTTTTTGTTGATGTCGATATATTCAACCTGCCAATCCAAAGTCTAACCTATGATATATCTATCTCCCATTATTTAAAAAATATATATATCTCTATTAATAATTGGACGAGAAAAGATACATTTATAGATTAATAATATATCCACCTCACCACCAACTACATAAATTAATTCAATGGTTAATAAAAAAAATTCATTGTACTTGACATAAGTAATATTTTTGTTTATACGAAAACTTGTTAAAGTCAATTAGGAGATATTTCTTTTCCCACGACATCAATCTCTATCACAATGCAACGTTACCATATGGCAATTGTGATGGGAAGTAAAGGTATTAAACAGATGAATGGGTGGATTTAGTTTGGTCAACTTTGATTTGAGTTAATTTTAAAGGTTTAAATTAGATTATTTAAAAGTAGGAATTAAATTAAGTTATTAAGTTAATGTATATAATAATTAAATTATTTTTAAATTATAAATTGGACCAGTCATAATTTTAAGTTTTAAATAAATAAAAGTTTTATTTTATTTTTAAAATAAATAAATATGATCAAATATAGTCAGATTAAAATTGAATTAAATCCAATTGAATGATAAGTTAAATTAGGATTGAATTACGTTTTATTCAAAAGTTTTTAAGTTGACATTTCTTCTAAAGTGACTTATTGGAGATTTTTTTTATAGATTATATTGGATTTAGGTTCAAATCGATTGCGAACAGCGATGAAAAGTCAAACATAGAAGATTAGTATGTTTTGACACCTCATTGTAAAAAGTAGGCATTTTAAGAAATTGAAACACATTCAATTATTCAACCATCTACTAACTATTATTTTTTATAATATCGACTAGGTATACATTGGTTGTTGAATTAATATTTTTATTAAAGACATTAAATTTTTATTGTAATATAAAAAAAATTATAATTAAATCACCTCCTAAAAAAAATTATGATATTGCTTTAAATTCCAGATAGAAATTGTTATAATTGATTTATTGCATTAGGAGGATAGGAATCAATGATTTTTTTTTTCCAATCAATAATTAGGGTCTTCAAGACATCAAAATATCATTTTTGTCTATCGTCTCTCTTTCCTCTCAAATAGTTGAATTACTCAATTCTTACAAAGCTATTTCTAGTCATTCTTTGATCAGAAATTGGTCTGCCTTTAGTTAATAGTTTTCCATCAATAATCTTTTATTAGTATTACTATTTTAGCTTTTATCTATATTTGTTTCTATGCATTTTAATTCCTCCATGTGAGTTCCTTCATACCCATTTATGTGGGTTTTGTATTTGAGAATAAGAGTTTTATTAGATCTTGAATATACTCAACGCTCAAAGACCTTTTTATGGTGATGAGTCTTTATCTTGAATTAAAGTGACAATATCCAATAGTTTACCAATTGTTTCAAATTTTTAATTCGGCTTACTCAAAAATTGAAAATTTGATGGCTACTGTTTCCGACTTTATTGATTCTAGTTGATGTCTATCTGTTTTAATAGTCACGTGTCTATTACTCTTTTTACTTCAAGCATTGTCTGGAAATGATGTATCCGAGTTATTAAGATTTTTTTTTTTATATTGAACTATGGTTTTTTCTAAATTATTTTAGCTTTTATTTGTTTTTTTTCTCTAATATATTCTATCTCATTTTTAAATCAAATTAATTACATTTATTTATCGACTGTTATTTGGAACCTATTAAAGCCAACAATCAAATAAAATGACGCTAAAATTGTTGATAGAGAAGCTGAGTTAAAAAAAAAAAAGAATACCGATCAACTACCACCAACCTTGTTTTTCTGTCGGCAGTCATATATATGGTGTTTATGACTTTATTCTAATTGATTACTCGTGAAAAAGGGTTGGTATCATTCATAAGTGCGGGTAACAAATAGAGAAATCTAATATATGGGTAACAAAGAGATGATTGAAAGCTGATGTGACAACTTCCTGTGAAAGCTTTTGTTCAGCCCTTACACTGTATCATTTGTAACTGTTACGTCGCTTTGGCTCTCTTATTTGCATTTGCATATGACATGGTTTGTGTCTTGTGGTCATTAGTTGTAATAAATAAATAAATAAATAACTGTTAAGTCTGTTGTGGAATAAGGATAATATTTCACCTACCAAATTCACCTAATAAATTTATAGGTGAATAGAAAGTGAAAAATTGTACTGTAAAACTACACTATAATTGATTTTCAGGAAAGATTGAAAGGGTCACAAACGGTCTCACTTAAAACTCAATCTCCTTAGGCAAAATCACCTTAATAGTAATTTAACAGTATAATATATCACTACAACTATATCCTACTAAATAGCTATTAAAAAATAAAGACAAAATAAAAACACCTGAATTTAACAAGATTCGGCCAATTATATCTACTTCATCATACACTAATAAAATTATATTTCACTAGGAAAATGACTACAAAGTGAAATATTACAAAAGAGGGAGAAATATTGAAAATTGCCTAAGAGATGAGTATAAAATTTTGAGATGATTAAACTAAAGAAATTAAGTATTTATTTATAACAAAAAAAATTTTCATTCCCTTTGTTCTTTTTCCGACATGGGATATGACTCTATTTATAACAAAAATAACTCTCTTTCTTTTGTTATTTTCCCGATGTGGGATAACAAAATGAGTCAACATAATCAACAAAGTCTTCTTCAGATCTAATTATCTGCACCGTCTAATACTCTAATCCCAAAACCAAATTCTCCGCATAGAACTCGGGCATGTCGCTGGAGAACATTCACAACTTGATAGAATGTAAGAAAATTACTTAGCTTTCTAAGGTATTATCATAGGCTTTCTAATCAGAAGATCAAATATTAACATTAGTTAACCTGCAGGAAAGTCAACAGATATTTGATAACAACCCGCATGATATTGGAAACCTGCATCTTTATGGAGTAAGTGGAAGCTCTGGTAGTTATGGGATCTCATATCATGTCTCGACTTTGTTCAATAAGGTCTAATGTACTATGAATCATTTTGCAGGGAAGGAAGGTTCTAACATGTGGTTCAGTTATAGAATATGAAGGGAATTTTGTGCAACCCAAAAGAGATAAGATTTCTCCTAAATCAGACGTTGTCAAGGAAGAATTATTTGCTTTTGTGCTTTAAGTAATGAAATTTCAGATAATTTCTTTATTAAAGAAAGTGTATGAAACAACAAAATTAATAGCAGCATATCATTAGGGATTTTTTTTTTTTTAAATTTACTTACTGTCATATTCCCACCAGAAGTAATATCCTTGACTGCAACAAACCCATAGATGCATTAGCAATGACATTCCTATCGTCCCAAAGGAAAGACCTAACTACATAAGCACATACAGACACCATAATTATATAAATCATAGAGCTAGCCATAATTTTCATTTGTTTTAAATATATAGAAACGCAAAATATAATACATAATAACAAAAAATGCATCATCATGCACAACCCAATCTGAATTTTGGGTTCTAACGAGGGTCAAATAAACAAAGCAATCCTCTTGCATTGCAAGGAGGCCGTTTCTGGTGAAACCCATGACCTTTGGGTCATGACAGAACAACCCTAACATTAGACGAAGGTGTTCATATGTAAAAGTTAAAGGCTGGTCTTTTTGGCCCCAAATATGTATGGTTTCCCATTATGAAAATGGTAACTAATCATGGTAATCATTTACAAATTTCTCGAGTAAAAAATTAGTGATATCTTTTTTTGTTAAAACAATTGAATCAGTAAGTCGACCAATAAAATTTTAAACCAAAATAAGATTCTGTTTGATTTGATACAAACTAGGTTTTGATATTATTTTTGAATTTTGAATTATTATAATTATATTAATATATTTTTAATATTTTTACAAAATTTTTAAAGCTATTTTTTATAATATTTTTTCACCATCAACTGTGAAATGACAGTCATTTTCGTGTAGATGCGTGTTTGTTGGGTAATAATCATATTTATCTATATTCGGTAATAATCATTTTTGTTGTTTTTTCATTTTTTTGATGGTTTCAGGGTCAATATAGTTAGTCTTCATGAATAAGACGAAATTTGTATATAAAACTTAAGTTGGACACTTCATCTTTTTAACCTTTTTATTGAATTTTAATTTTCACTCTGGATCTTTAATCTAATACAGCATATATATATTTATGTTTTATATTAAAGGGTAAAATATTAAACTCTTTAAAATTATTTGTAACATATTATTCCATCTATTATTCTGTAAACTACGTTACAGAATTATTATATTTTAGCACCGTTTATCAAATTATCTCACAATTTGTTACTAAAAATAACTTTCACAAAAAGGTATTTGAACAACGTTAAAAAATTTAACATAAATCTTCACATCTTCAAAAATTTAATTTCCCTAAATTTTCAAATTTAATTTAATCACTAAATAAATTACAACATCAATGACAATTACTACAAAAACTTAAAATACAAAATCATAATCTCATTAACTAGAATGAAACTAATACTTAATACCACAAACCATTAGAAGAAATCAAAAGACTTTACATAAATACACAAAAAAAAAAATTCAATATACTAATGTAACTAAACAATAATTACACTTAATCATTATAAAAATCACCAAACTTAATCATTACAATTATTATAAAAATCACCAAACAACCACATTTATTAAAACACCTTAAAACAATAACTTATAAAGTAACAACATACAATCAAATCAACCACATTCAAAACACAAAACACATTAACAAAATAATTAATATCTCCTTAATAAATCAATCAAAATAATCACTAATTTTTCAAATTCAATGCATTAAATATATATAAAACAAAATGTCACACATCACTATAAAAACACTTCAACTATAAATAACACACAAACCATAACCCATAAAAAAAACACCATCACACCTTCCTCTTATCAACCAACACAATCCCAAGAGAAAACTAATATTGCTCATGAGGCTGAAATCAAGTCACCATGAAGTCAACCATCAAGAAATAGAGTAAGAAAATAAACTTCATTTCAATATTTACAAAAATTCAATACCCCTACATAATTTATGTTTCTCTAATTTTACAGGCATCCGAAGTTTCATACACAACTAACACATCAAACAACACTATGACATCTAAATTTGAAATTTTTCTACAAGCATATAAATATGATAACTTCGTCTAAATTCAAATAAATCAAAAAAATATTGTCATCACAAAAATAAACATACTTTATCCATATATGACACATTTTTTATTTTTATAAACAAAAATACATCAAAACTGTTAAATTATTACATGAATTCAATTGTCACAAAAATAAATATACAACTTACATATCAGCTATCATTCAACACATTTTAAATGTTTCTTGAGGACCAAGACTCCTGCTACAAATAGTAGACGAACAACATAAAAAAAATTTACTCTTTCCAATTAGGAAAAAAATCCTACAAATATATCAAATCCACTCTTCAATATAACTCATACTAACAAATTATTACGTAAACAAACCACAAATGGACACTGAAAAATTAAAAATAAAAATCTTAATAATAAATAAAATACTAAAATTCAATGCAACAAATGTATATTAGATATTGAACTTTTTACTTTAATATCATTTACTAAATGCAATTAATAAATAATTTAAAAATACAAAATTCCTACACTCTTTCACACGCATCTTTTACAACAGGATTGTCTTTGATACAAGAACCATCTTTTGCCTTCCTCACTCCATCCTTAACAAGAACAAAATCCTCAAAGTTATAAGCACTATGTGCAAATGTGTTGTCTTTTTTCCTAACTTCTAATTTTGTTATAATATATAAGTTAGTGATTATACTTTTCTATTTATCACCATGATAGCGGATGAAAAAACAAGTGTATAATTTTATCATTTGTACATTGATTTAATATGATTTTTGAAGATCTCTTTTCCTATTTTTCTCTTAAATTATTACACTAAAAGCTACAATATACAAATTTCATAAAATTCAACGGAAACATTATTTAAATTTAAACATATTTACTATAATTTAATATTTAAAAATTTTTAAATTCATGAATATGTATTGCAAGTATTTTATTAATAATTTTTTATTTCATCTTTTCAAATACTATTAAATGTATTCATTATTTTTTATGTTATTATTAAAAAGTAACTAAGTAATACATTATAAAAAATTAAATGTATATTTTTTTAAAATATCAAAAAAAAAATACAGTCAATGCAATGCGCAAATTGCCGGAAAAGTAAGAGGATTAGAATTTTATGATGGGAAGCTTTGCTTTTATTATTGACAAGTAAGGTGAGAAAAGAGGAGCCATTGACTTTTGGGGCATAAATAGGCCAACCAAATTCTCTATAGCAAAAGGAAACTTTTATTGATCCACTAATTGGCCAATACAACACAATGATTTAAGATGTCATTTATTTGTTAATAAATAATGCAACTCTTTTATGTGCAGTTTGGTGGATTGATGATTGTCACGGTTTGAATAAATAAGTCTACTGATGAGATATTTGAATTTCATTGTCACAAAAACTAGCTTGAATTCAATTTTTTTTTATAAAATGAAGTTTTAAAAAAATTTCGAGTTCAACTAATTAATTTAACAAGTTAATCCCAATTTTTAACAATATATTTGTGAGCTAGTTTGTAAGTAAGTTCACTAATAATTTAAATTTTATTACAAAATTTTTATAATATATAAAAATATTTTAAAAATTATATATTAATTAAATATATATAGAAAAATAATATATTTTATGCCATAATGTAGATTTATGATTTAATATTTATTTTTTATAATTTTTCATCTAAACACTAAAAATATATTAAATTTATAAAATAAAATTATAATTTTTTTAAAAAAATATTAAAAATTTTATTTTTATTTTAATAACAATGATACTCACTAAATTCAGTTGATTTATTAAATAATTAACCTACTTTCTCTGTTCCCATCAGACAATAAATAGACTTATGTATGTGCTTGAAAATGGAGAACATGTGGGTGTGGTTAAGTTTCTTTATCTTTGACTATGCAAATATTGAATTGATTCCATAAGCTATACACTTCCAATTCAAAGTAAGTTGCGTAGTTTATACTTCCTTTAAAATGCTAAATAATTAACATTAATTACTTTATGTTCTTCTATATATTAGGACTCTTGATTCTCACTTGATGCATCAGATGAAGAAAATGAGTTGCCACAATTACAATCTCAGTCTTGCTTTATTTTCATTCGATAATTGTTGTAACCATTTGCCTTTGAAAATAATATACAGAAAATATATTTAACACTATAAATTTTCTTATGCTGAAAAAAAATTTATAGCTGTGTAAAATATTTATTAACAAAGTTAATCAGGAAATGATACATCAACTAAAAAAAAAGTACAATCACTGATGTTTAAGCTGTTAGTAAATTATACAGGTCCCATTTCTTCCATTTTTCTTTAATTTTTCAATAAAAATTGAGTTACTTTATATGTCAAATAAAACAATGAATTATACAAGCTTCATTTCTTTTGTTTTTCTTTAATTTTTTAAAATAGAAATTGAGTTACTTTGAATGCTATATAAAAAATTATAACATATTAATTAGTATATTATTATAATTATGATACTTTCTTTTAATGTTAAAAAGTTTAATTATATTAGAGTACAGTTAGACTTTAAACTATAATAATAAAACATAATTTTTTAACAATTCTCTCTCGCTCTCTTTGTATGTACGTATATATGGATATGTATAGGTTTAATCAAAATTTAATATTTAATTTAAATATACTTATCAGCTGCAGAATATATAAGATCAATGACTAGCTGATTTTTTTTCGAAGCTAGTCCTAGAGTTTTTTGCAAATTCAGATTTTAAAATGATTAAATAGAATTAAAATTTATTCTAATAGTTATTTTATTTGAAAATATATATTTAAAATTTAAATTTTTATTTAAAAATTATATAATGAAAAGCCAAATTAAATTAAAAAATTCATTCTAATTGATAATCTTATAACTTAAATTGATACTATGTTTAGTTTAAATAAATAATGACTATAGAGTTATTTTAAAATAATAGAATCCAATTATATTCTATCAATTTAAAATTAATTTCTATAAAAGAATTCAATTACTAAAACGGGGGAATTTTATTAATAATTTTTTTGCATAATTTATTCTAAATGAGGTCTACGCCTTTTTTGTTTGGAGGGCTCTTGAGCAAAGCATTTGTAAATTTCATTGATTTATAGCAAATTCATCGTGTATTTCAAAAAATTAAGGTGAAATTCTATAATTTTTTTTTAAGAAATTCATCATTTCTCCAAATTCATCATTTTTAAGATTTTTAAAACCACCTTTCATATAGGGATTTGCCAAATCTATTATTTTAAGTGCATAAAAGATTCTACTAATAAATTAATATTTTAAAATTTTCCATATTACTAAATTAAAATTCTAAAATAACCTTTACATTAACTATAAAAAATCATATTATACAATAGATTTGGATTTTTAAATTACATTTTATACCAAAAAGATAATTAATGAGTATGTTTTTATTGTAAATGTATAGAACTAAAAGTGACGTAAGTTTGAGATAATTATACTATTGATTTTTGGTTATATAATAGTGTCTATATCATGTGATGTAATACCTTGATAGATATTTATTTAAAAAATAAGTTTATAATTATTTATGATAGATACTGAGGCAAAATTTGAGATTTACTCATTAAATCCATGGAATTTTAATTATTCATCTAAATATACATCTTGTGAATTTGAATCTAAATAATAAAATTTAAGTCTAATAATAAATATTATATTTATTAAAATTTCATGGATCTCACATTTCATAGTTTTTTATTCCATATATTTATTTAAATCATTGATTTTAAGATCTATCATGTTAAACGAAATCATAAATTAATAGATTTTACATGATGACTCTTACATGATTTATATACATGCAGAATTGAATATATATATATATATATAGATATGAGCATTCCATTATATATTTAGGTTTAATAGGTCAAAATCTTTGACATTGCGTATAAAAAATGATGAGTACTTGAATCTATAATTCAAGTGATGAAATCTCAATCTCAAAAACTAAAATAAGTGATAAAAAATTTCAATACAACACAATACCCTTTCTCTTCCCTTTTATCAATCCCATGGAAAAATAAAAATTATGTGGTAAAAATGGTGTCATTGGTATTCTACTCTTGTAATTTGTAAAACGTAGAGTCCAATAGAAGAAATCATTGCATCATACGTATTATAATGAGAGTTTGATCATAATTAAACAGAAGTAGCATCATTTAAAAAGGGAGAAACAGCATCTATATTTAGTAGTTTTCAACTTTATTATATTTCATTTGATATTTTTCCACAAGATATCAATTGGACAATACCATTATATAATTGGAAGATAGCCACCATAAGTTTTCAGTCCTTTTCTGATCGAAACGTATGAAAAATGATAGAAATTGATGGAATAGATCTAAATTTTGTTTCTAATGCCATCATCAGGTTGTGGACACTAAGAATTCTTTGTTAATGAGCATATGGAATAGTATAATCCGATGGACCAACCAACGAACCGATAACGTCTTCCAATGTGCTGGAATATTTTGTAACATATTTTTTTGAGTAAGTGGATTATTATATTGAACAATGACTTTTCAATTAAAGATAATTTGGGCATTAGCATTACGTGTACGGATGCAATCTTTGCTAAGTGTCTTCTAATCTTTGGATTTTCTTTAGATGCAGAAATCAAATAGATCTATAATGTTTTTAATACATGGGTTTTACAATCATTATAGTGAGAGAAAACTTTTAAGGCCATCATCATGGCATCTATGAAGCTTGAATTTCTTATTCCCACACCTTTAAGATTTTGCCCACATGTATATGATTTAAATTGAATAGCATTTAGAATTGACTACTATAAATTACAATTTCAAGATGATAATACGTGCACATAAAATCAAGCAATTTAATTAATCCCAACAGTATTCATTCTTTTCATTTACTAATCTTTATCTGATTCATGGCTAGCACTTAGAGGATAATATTATGTTCCTCTAAATGCACCCTTAAACTACTGAAATGAAAGACTTCATATAGATTGATATTACTAAGATCGAGCTACTTGAATTGAACCTCATTTTCATTAAACAGGCCAAAACTTAGTCAAGTCTAGACCAGTTTAAACTCAATAGCTGCAACGAAATGGGCCGAATCTTGTAAGACTCTGGACAGCACAATTTTAGTTGGATACTGTTGTTGGCCCAATTGCCTCCCCTGATAATGGGATTTGGATTTCTTTTGCATCATTTCACCATTAGATAGAGCCACACAATACTAGAGTAGGAGATTAGTTCATGATTTATGAAAGTAAGATTTTAGATTTGGTAATAAAATTGTAAAGTTTTTATATTGCTGACCTGTACTTTTTGGACTTAATTGAATGTATTTAGGCCAAATTTTTTATTTTGGAAATGGGTGTGTTGGAGTATAGAGCATTCTAGATGAAAAACTAGCTGTATTATTCTCATTAATATTTTGAAAAAAAAAAATAAAGCTAAAATTTGGATGAGGATTGGAAAGAGTTGGAATTGGAAAGTGGTATTCTAATGTGAGGGCGAGGCCCATCATTTTGATTAGATTGTGGAGTCCATCTAATATCCAATTCACAACACGCAGGCTGACAAAATTATTATTATTATTATTGTTACTTGTAAATCAATTGTTCCGGAAAACTAATTACAAGTTTCTAATATTTTAAAATTGAAAAATTTTCTTTGATTTCTTTCTATTAGTATGAAAAATACCTTTCATTCTTTTTAAAATTTTTTCAACACTTTAGTTAAATTATGATTCATTGTTCCAACATGCAGTCACATATTTTTGGGGATAATTATATTACACACAAAGCTAGATTTTATTAATTTATCTTTAATTGAGTTTCCAATTCCCAATCTCAGTTTTAAAGACGAATTAATAATATGAGTGGCACTGAAGATGTAAGTCTTTCGTATGTTTTAAAATTTGATATTTTTAAATCAAAATATTAAAAGACATCTCGATATTTCATATAGATAAACTTGTCGAGAACTCGTGCATTGCACAAACTGTTTTTTATTTATATTTTAAATAAATGTTTGATTAAAATTTTAATATATCAGTAAGTTGTTGATTTATAATTGCTAACAAAATATTTTTAATAAAAATAAAATAGATAATATAATTATAAAAATAATGAAATAACAAATAATGAATACATTTAAAAGTATTTTAAAAAGTAAATTATTAATTAAAATGTTTTATAATACATATACATGAATTTAAATATTAATAAATATTAAATTAAAATAATAAAT
>CATIWR010255016.1:0-60565 GCA_949677035.1 Omphalea diandra | reverse complement strand
AAGACTGTTGAAAGTCAAATTTTGCAGAGGCATCTTGTTGGGAGCGACTGCGAATCCTGTGGAAGAAAGATGACCACTTTGGCAGATGGATTCAAGTCCTCTATCGCGGCCTGTGCAAGAAAACTCGCAACCGCGACTTTTGAAAGTAGGTAAAAGACAACGACTATATTTTCCTAGTGAACTAATAAGAAGCTACCACGTGGACTAGCCGTTAGACACAAACGGGGTTTCCCTTGAAGAATTTGGATTTCGCGACCGCAAAATGCAGTAGCAACCGCGATTTCATCCTGACAAGCATTTAATGCAAAATCTATCAAGCATGTCTCAAAGATTTGATAAGCTATGATCTGCAACGTCTCTTTGGTGAAGTTTGGCTATAAATACACCACCAAACAACCATGAATGAGGTTGCTAAGGAATTTATTACAAGTGATTAAAGCTCTCAATCTTTGCTACTCATTTTCTTCATTTTCTTTATAAAATTGTAATTATTAGGTGTGAGCATTAAACACCAAGTTGTAAGGTTTTGTGTTAGCCTGTAAAAACACTTCAAGAAAGGTTTAAGTGTGAGCCTAGTGAAACACTTGAGTGAGGTTTTGTATTAGCCTAAAAATACATTGTTGTAAGGTTTTGTGTTAGCCATCAAAACACAAGTTGTATGAGTTGGGTGTGAGCTTGAAAACACCATTGAGATAGTGAAATACCCAATTGATTAATTAGGGAGTGGATGCAGGGTCAAATTATACTCGAACCACTATAAATTAGTTGTCTCTCTTCTACTCTTTCTTCTCTGCTTTATCCTTGTTTTTGAAATTTTTATTCACTAATTCAACCCCCCTTCTTGGTGCCTAGGGACAACATAAGTCAACTGTGTGACAAAGGCCTTAGTTATGTTTGCACCATAAGCATGTTATGCATCAAGGATGAGTGACAACAAAATTTTGTTCATTGCTAGAAGAGTTTATAATATTTATGTGATTGATTTAAATTATCTTGCTAACTATAATGCAAAGTGTTTAGTTTCAATAGTTGATGAAGGTAAAACTTAGCCTAAAAGGCTAGGACTTCCTAGCACGAAACTCCTCAATAAGCTAAAAAGAAGAGACTTAGTTGAAGGTCTACCTAAAATCAAGTTCACAAATATCTCACATAATTTCTCAACTCCTAAAACTCTACAACAAAATGGTATGGTGGAAAGGAAAATAGAACTCTTCAAGAAATGGCTATAACCATATTGAATTAGTACAATCTTCTGAAGTATTTTTAAGTTGAATCTTTAAATACTTCTTGTTATGTCTTAAATAGAGTCTTAGTGAGAACTTTGTCGAAGAAAACTCACTACGAGTTATGAAACAATAAAAAGCCAAAAATTGCATATTTTAGAGCTTTTAGTTATAAGTGTTTTATTCTAAACACTAAAGATAACCCTGGTAAGTTTGACTCTAAATTCAATGAAGGAATTTTCCTTAGATACTCCACCACTTGCAAAGGTACAAAATATTCAACAAGAGAACTCTTATAATATAGGAGTTTATGTATGTTGTATTTGATGAATATGGCCTCACTTTTTCAAGAAAAGAAGAAGATTTGATGATCTTGCAGGTCTCTTGAGTGAGCTAAACATTAGAGAAGAAGGAAAGAATATGGATAAGCAACAAGATATGAGAAATGAAAGAAATGAAGATCCGTCTCTTCAAACTCCTAGTGAAGAGTAAACTCAGTTGGAAAGGGACTGGATTTTCATAAAAGATCACTCAAAAGATCTTATCATTAGTGATCCATCAAGTCGAGTAACAACTGGATCATCTTGTAGAAATGGATGTATTAATATTGCTTTTGTATCCTATATTAAGCCTAAGACCATAGATGAGGCTCTTAAACATGAATTAGGTTCTTGTTATGCAAGAAAAACTCAATTAATTAGAAAGCAACAAAGTATGAACCCTAGTTCTTAGATCTCATAAACATTTTGTTATTAGAACTAAATGGGTCTATAGAAACAAACTTGATGAACATGGAGTCATTATTAGAAATAAAGTTCGGTTAGCAGCCAAAGGCTATTACTTTAGAAAAAAGGATTGACTTTGGTGAGACTTTTACACTTATAGCTAGGCTTGAAGCTATTAGAATTCTCTTTGCATTTGCATCTCACATGGACTCCAAGTTATACAAAATGGAAGTCAAAAGAGTTTTCCTCAATGGTTACATTAAAAAGGAAGTCTTTGTTGAACAACCTCGTGGATTTGAAAGCCATTGCTTTTCTACACTTATGTATAAGCTCACCAAAGCTTAATATGGCTTGAAGCAAGCTCCAAAAGCTTAGTAGGAGAGATTGAGCAACTTTCTTGTAGGGAAATATTTTACCAAAAGATTGGTAGATACAACTTTTTTCTAAGAAAAAAATTGAAACATATTGTTAGTGAAAATATATATAGATGATATCATATTTGGTGTCACCAATATTTACTTGTGTGAAGATTTCCCAAAAGTAATGAATAGATTGCTTGAGATGAGTATAGATGGGAGAACTTAAATTCTTCCTCGGATTACAAATCAAATAAGGAAAGGCAGGAATCTTCATCAACCAAGTCAAATATACAAAAGAGCTAATCAAATGATTTAGCATGGACAATAGTAAACATGTAAAACACCTATGAGCATCAACATTAAGCTAGACATGAATGAACATGGTAAGAATGAGGATAAAAAATGGTACAAAGATATGATTGGTAGTCTACTATATCTCATATCCTTTAGACCTGATATTATTTTAAGTGTTTGTGTGTGTGCTAGTTATCAATATAATCCTAAGGAATCTCACTTACATGCTGTAAAACACAATCTAAAATATCTTATTGGTACTCCTAACTTAGGACTTTGGTATCTTAAGAGCTCTTCATTTCAAATAAATGTATTTTTTTTATCTTAATTTTATTGGGTGTACCGTAGATAAAAAGAGCATTTCAAGCACTTGTTAGTTAATGTTTAATGTCTTAGAGTAGCAAAAAGCAAAACTCAATTGCTTTATCAATTGCAAAAGCTAAGTATGTAGTAGTCGGCCTATGTTATGCCCAAATTTTATAGATGAAACAATAACTTCTTGATTACAAAGTTATTATAAAGCAAGTTGTTATTAAGTGTGATAACACTAGTGTCATTAACTTGTCTAAAAATCCCATTTAGCATTCTAGAAGTAAGCATATAGACATAAGACATCATTTCATCAAAGATCATGTATAATTGCAACATTGTATTAGAATTTATTGATACTAACCATCAATTAACATATATTTTTCATAAATCTCTTTGTGATGAAAGGATGCAATTCATCACATGGGAACTTAGAATGATAGATGGCAATATCTTGTAGTAGCTTCAATCAGGTTCATCTCTTTCTCAATTTTCCCTTTGAACATTATTGCATCTGTCATTATTTGATCACTATCAAAGCTTTTAGTTTATTAACTATAAGTTTTAACTATGAATGTTTATGATTAACTTGACCAAATTTTAGTTGAATTCATGATCATTTCATTGAGTTTTATTGAAAATATTCATCTGCTAAGTCTTAAAGTTCCTTTATTGCATTAACAAATTGGTTTTAATTGTGTTTTTGACTGAAAAACAAGTCCAAATCATTTCGTTGTGTATAACAACCATTGAATTACATGTAAAGCCTTTCATTTGGTTTTGTTGGTCTCCATGATCATTATGAATCACCAACATTCATTGGCATCTTTTTCAATGACAATTGTGAATGTGCCACCTTTGTTGGATGAGTTTTTTTTTTAAAAAAAAAACAAGTTAATAGTGATGTCTAACGATCATTGTCCTTATCGACACGACCGTTGCCACCTTTACCGGTCATATTTTTTAAATAAAGGGGAAAGCATTAAACAACTATTTAAACCATTAAATCTTATATCATTTTTTTTGTCAGCCCTTGTTTTATATATTCTTCATATCTCTTAAATCTCTATTGCACAATCTCTATTATCATGGTATCCAAAATTGAATCCACCAAAAGATTTAAACAAGTTATAAGAAAAAACCCCCAACCATCCTCATCTGGATCTAGTTCTGAGACTGAGGAAAACCTAGCCTCTATATTGGCTCAAAAGAAGAAAAAAGTTATAGAATCATCAACAACTTCGCCTCAGCCAAGGAAAGCCAAAACATCTTATGATTCTAAAGGAAGAGGGAAAGCATAACAACACTCAGAAATAGAGCAAGTACCTAAGTCACTTTTAAAAGATGCACCTACTACCTTGGTAAATCTTTTACCTCTAAAGAGTGACAAAGAAAAAGATACGGGTCATAAATTAGTAAAAAAGCAATTGTGCAGTGGGAAGTTTATAAAGTGGAATGACCTACAAAGATACCAATTAACAGAGCAAGTGGATGAATTGATGATTAGAATAGGCTTGGAACTCTTTTTCCATATTAGAGAACCTTCTTATTTAGAGTTAACAGTTGAGTTCCTCACAACCCTTAAAGTTTTAGGAAATGATTATGATGAGTATGCTAAGTCAGGCACAATCAAATTCATATTATTTAGGAAGAAATACAAAGTTCACTCAAATGATTTAACTAAATGCCTTGATGTAACAAATAATGGTTTGATAGAATCTCCTTCATCCTTTAAGATTGACGTTAATCAATTTTGGAAGTCAATCACAGATAGGACTACCAATAATAACAACAATAATAATAAAGCCTCCAAGATTACAAGTCATGCCTTAAAGATTGCCCTTTGGTTCATAATATGGAACATCAATGGTAGAGGTCAATCAAATGGAAATTGTACCTTGATGGACCTTTTCTATTTGTGGTGCATGAAAAACAAGTAAAAAGTAAACACATTGTAGCTACTGCTTCAAAGGATAGATAGCCAAGTGGATAAGTCAAATGCCTTTGGGATGGCTTACTACATCATAAAGATAGCCAAACTTATGAAACCCATTCCTCCCACTAAGGATGAGCTTAACGATTTTGACTTAGTGCTGGAAAAATTGCTTGCAAATGAACCAATAGGTGAGAAAATGTTGTTGAGCATAGGTATTTTATAGAGATTAGATAGTGGTCTGATCAAGTTGGTATCTGAGGAAGGAGATATCAAGTGTAATGAAAAAGGTAATGAAAACATTAAGGATGTTATCAGGGCAGGAATTGCAGCTGCAAGTAGTATTGGACCATATGAACTTACTCCACCCTTATCCTTCTTTGAGCTTAAAGTTCTTAAATAGCTTCAACAACTCACTTCTATTATTAGTAAAGTTAAAGCTTCCTCCACTACCCTCTATCAAAATGTGAACACACTAAAATCTCAACTGAAGGATATAACTTAAACACTTGATTAGATTATTGAATGGTTCAATCTATAATTGAGGAGTCTAATTAATCAAGAGCAGCCAGTTGTACAATCTGTAAAGATTCAAAAACCCAAGGATCCTCTCTCTAAGGAACTAGAGGTAATAATAGACCCTAAGCAGTCTGTACCACCTATAGAACTCAAAGACCAAACCCCTGCCTCACCTTCAAAACCATTCCTCCTTATGATCCATCTACATAATCTTCGATACATCTTATAGTCTTTTGTAAATTGTAGCTGATGATGGACTACATCTAATGTGTCCTTTCTTAAATAAACTATTTTTTTTTCCTTTTTTATGTGTTCTTTTATAAATGAATAGTTGTGAACTACTTGTGTTCATTATCTTTACTTACTATTTATCTTCTTTTTTATAATGCTAAAGTGAAAAAGAATTTTATGAGATAATGAGCATGAGGGAGAAAGGAAAACATTTGATATATATGATAAAGGAAGAACACTTTAAAAGGAAAAGAAACCTGATATGTTATGTTATCAACTTTTTTATCCTTAGCCTTTAAAGAATTATTTGTCATCACTAAAAAAGGGGAGAATTGTTTATCGCCACCCGACTTTGGTTGGGATAAGAATACGAGGAAGGCAAAATTGAACCCAACCTAAGTCAAATTAGAAGGTCCATTCTATCTTCACCCCATCAGAGATCAAGTTTGAAAATTAGTTACAACTTGAGAAAGAGGTTAGGCACCCCCCTAAATCACCTAGATATTGGGATTCGGCCTTCGGGTATCTTTGGTTCACTTTTAACATTTCAGTCGAGTTATTGATTAGTCCGATTATTGCCTTTAAGCATACATCTAAATGCAATTTAATTCAACAAATCAAATCATTAAGTCAAAAGGGCAAAGGGATCATACATCATGGTATAAGGTCTTTACATGCATTATCATCCATCGATAAACATAATCATCCATATTATGGAGGGGATTAATGTGACATGGCATAAAGTTTTCACATGTATTATCATCTATCCATATAAAATGTGACCATGCATAATTATATAATCTATATGGAGAAGTGGTTAAGACGAAGTTCATGGTCTAATCCTAAGTAACCACTTACACCTAAAAGAAGAAATAAGTTAGCAATTAGTCAAGCGAAAAATAAACAAGTAAAGAGAACCTAATGTTAGTAAAGAACGACAAATAAGATATAAGGTGGTCACCATACCATAACTTTATAGTCAAGATACCCAACATGTGATTAAGTCTATGGTCATCATATTTTGCCATCACAAACCGAAAAATATGGCTTGCAATACATATGTACAAATGTATGAACCATGGATAGAAGAAAAGGAATGGACACACATATACAATGTTAAGCATTTGAAGGGTATTAGATAACTTTGAGGCAAAGATTCACCCAGATGAAGTCCTAGGGTTATTGAACCCTCCCTCATCTTGCCTAAAAATAGTTGGAACATTTAGGGCACAACCTAACATTACAAAATTAGAATGCCCATATGAAACTAAGTAATCAAAGAACAAAAAATATTATTCCCATTACTACACATGAACTCTTGCACAAAGAGGACTACCAAGGTCAAAGGAAACTCAAGTTCCTCACTTACTCATTGCTTTAAAGTGTCAAAACAGAACAAAAAAAATATAACTTGAAGATCATAGGAACAAAAAGACACAAAAGTATTTTAAGAAGAAAAATAATGAAAGCAATTTAGAAAACTAATAAAACTTCATTTTTGAAGTGAATAGAGGTCCTACATCATTAGACCTCACTCTATTTTGTCACTATAATCACCAAACAACGTAAAAGATACCTTCAAAAGCAAGAAATCTGAATGAAAGTAGAAAAAGATGTTCTATTGTGTTGTAGGGAACTTGGACTTTACAATTATGAATAAGGGCTATACAACCTAAGAAGAGGGTTATACAGCCTACCAATAAGGTTGTACATCCCGCATTTTCTAGGTTTCAAAATACAAAATGAGAAATAAAAGGAGAGAATAAGAAGGGGAAAGGAAGTCTTAGGAATGTCTTAGTGATATCTTTGCCATTAATAACTCATAACAAATTCAATATCCTCAAAAAATGCTTAAGGAAATGCATAAATATAAGGATAAAGTCTTAGTTCTACCTTAGAGAGAGTGAGATGAGGTTAGGTTTTAGTTTTTTTCTGTGTTTGGCTTCTTTAAAAAGTGATTTCTGCAGAATGACCTTAAGGTTTCCAAACCTCTTTCTATTTTCTTTTCAAAATGAGGAAGGGGGTATTTATAGGTGTTGGGTGAGTGCACAGTGCTAGAAATAGTTCTGGTTACACCAAGGATGCATCCAATCATAGAGAATGAGATAAATGTACTGGAATTAGGATTTACATGTGGACTATATAGCCATGGGAGGGTTATACATCTTACAACTAAGGTTGTACAACCCTAGGTATAAAGGGAGGGACCAGTTCCAGAATGTTTCCTAATTTAAGGTTTTAGAATGTATAGCCTTGGGGTAGGCACGTACAACCTTGAATTGATGGTTGTATAGCCTTACTTGATGGGCTACATAACCCATCGAGCTTGGTTGGCAACCCTAAGATAGGTTTGGGTTTGGTCCTTAGGCTTGGTCTTGGACTTTATCTTAGGCATAGTTTTGGACTTCTTTAAGGTTTCCTAGGATTTTTCATCCATTCATTTGTTCCTTTTACATTATGAGGATTTAATTCAATGATTTCATCATTGGGCTTTGCATCTTGAGGCCTAAAATCTGATGCTTATAGATAACCCCCTACTTAGTGGGGCTTAGAAAACATGATCATTGGACAAGACATAACAAAACATTAGTTATAAACTTGAACACCAGATAATGGATACAAAAGCATACAAACTTTTTAGCAGCTCTCTGACCTAAGCTTTCCAGCAACACTCTAGCAAGTACCAAGGGTAAGTTTTACCTTCCAGTAGCGCTTTGACAAGCATTGGGGCTTGATCTCCTTAGTAGCTCTATAATAAGTACTAAGCTTTTTAATAGCCTCTAACAAGCACCAAACTTCTTAGCAGCTCTTTATCAAGTATAAAGGTTAAATTTCACCTTTCAATAGCCTTTCTAACAAATATTAGGGTTGATCTCTTTAGCAGCCTTCTAGCAAGTACTAAGCTTCTTACAAACCCTCTAGTAAGTACCAAGGCATTTTGACAACTCTCTAGCAGCTTTCTAGCTTGTATTGAGGTAGCTTTAGTAACTCTCTATCACCTTTCTAGTAAGTACTGAGGTAGTTATGGTAGCTCTCTAGTAGGTACTAAGCATTTTATATTTGATAACTGGCCTTTCACGGGCACTGGTACTTTTGCATTTCTTTACGGGTGCTTTAATCTTTCTAATTGATGACTCTGGCTTAGGGATACCCCTTGGGTGATTTGAGCTCTTCTGGTATTAGTAAAACTGAATCCATATCTTTGTAGCTCTTCTGGTTGTCCTGAAAGTTTATTCCCATCTTCGGGTAATGGGTTTAGGCCCAGATGGTATAGGAAATGGTTCCTTAGATTTTGCCATTTCTATGAGGAGGTATTTCCTTTTGAAAGTATTGAAAGGCCTCAAAGGGGCAAATTTTATCATTGAAAGGTATTTTAATGGCTTGATTTGAATCAAGAAAGTGGTCTCTAGGTGTTTTAAATGAAAATGAGGGCATTTTGTTAAATTAACTATTGTGGTGCTCCTTGAATAGTTAAGGGTATTTTAGTAATTTTAGTGTTTTGGGGCTTTTCAAGAAGTCAGGGGTGTTTTAATAATTTTGGGCATAATTGTGCTCCTTATATAAGCTAGGCTTAACGGGCCAAGAAGGTGACTGGGTTCGCCAAGCCAAGAAGAGGGAGTTGGGTCTGTCAAGCCTAGCAAGGTCTGTCATGCCTAACAAGGGTTGTATAGCCTTAGAGGGTTGCATAGCCTGCCCAAGGCTATACAACCTATGAGGATTGTATAGCTTAGGGCCACTATATAAGCCCACCTGAGGGCAACTCATCTCATTTGTGTTATTCCCCATCTCTCTTTGAACTTCCATTCTCTATGCTTCAGACTTAGCTCCTAAGCTACCTTAGCTTTTTCGGCAATTACCATGGTCGAGTTTCACGATGATGAGAAGTTTGATGTTTAGCAGGAGTTTCACAATAAGGACCTCCCGACTCTGGTGAGCCCATTGAAGAACGCGACTATGAAGATGATTTTGCCTAACTACCCTCTAACTGATGATATACTAACAGTCTATAATTTGTACTGTCATCTCCAAGGACCAGTCTTGGGAGTGGTAGGTGTCATTTTTCCTTCTTGTCCATTTTATTTACTTTTTGTCTATCTTGCCACTATAGATTTTAGGTGCTGCCCTGGATTTTTTTTTTGTCTACGAATATTGGGTTAGCTTATAAAATATTCATAGATGATTTTTAGGACACTCGCCTTTTATTTTTAATGAAATTTATTTTCTATCTGTCAGACTAGTTTGTTGCCTCGATTTGCATGAGCTTTATTCCATGATCTGCATAATGAATGATTAAAATTAATTAGTAGAATAATTAATGAAAAATTAGGATACATAACTAATTTGTTCAATTATTCTACCGATTTACTAGTCTTTTAGTGCTTCGTTTACGGATGTTGGCCTAATTTTTTTTTGAACACTATAGTGACTAGGATTCACTATCCTCTTATTTTGTGAGCTATTATAATTATGCAAAATGACCCATACACTTATATTTTATTATTTTTTGCTTTCCCTCTTTTAGGGATCATCTCCTTCCAAAAAGGAGACGACTCTAACGATCCTATTAGGACGTGGGGTTGTACTTTGTATCCCCGAGTTGTAACCCATCTGGAAGGGACCAGGATCTGGACCTTTTTGCGAATGCCTCCTAATAAGACTCTAAGGATCAATTTGTCGATGGTGCACATATTGGTGGAGTAGTGGATGGACAAGACCCACACTTTTCACTGCCCATGATTTGCAAAGTTACCATTACTCCTAGGGACTTCACCTTTCTAATCGAGTTAATATTTGTGGGCATTTCTCTACCTACTGACTTTGAAGTACATTATCCAATTCTTCAATGAGATTATTTACAAAGAGCCTTGGCTACATTCCCCTATTGAAGGGTAATAGGACCATGAAAAGGTTGAGCATTCAAAATAGTGCTCTCGTTGTTATTGATGATAGTCCCACCGAGGTAGTCGATCAACACACATGTTGTTATTTACTACATGCCTTGTCAGGATCTATGTTCTTAAATGCTTATAAAGTGGTAGAGCTAAACTTAGTACCTGTGTTAGAAGACTTGAGTCAACTACACCACTTTGACTAGAGGTCTATGGCACTAGCGTACCTTTATCCTTATCTTGACCAGTGCTCTTAGGGCCAGGGCTACATGTGTGGTGCTTGAAAAGTCCTGATTATGAGTATTATCGTTCTCCCTTATTCCCCGTGCTTTGGTCTTACTTTATTATTTTAACGCTTATATCACCCGTTATTGATAAGCGTAGGCCGTTGAGCTGGGTCTGCTGTAGGGACTGGATCCTACAGATGATGTGAAGGGTGGTTACCCTCATTTTGCATGGTAGAGTGTAGTGAGTTATACCAGGCATGTTCACTTGAACACCATCACTCTGGACTAGATATTTTCCTGCATTGATATGCTTACATTAGTCATAATTATTCCTTGTATTTTTTGGTATTATATTTACAATGAGTTTGTGTCTTCATTACAGCTGCACCTCGACTAGAGAGGTCATATGGTGATATAGGTACTAAAGGTGTCGGAGGCTGAGGTCATCTCTTACGGTAGTCATTTGATCGTGGGGCCCTCCATTAAAGAGTAGTATATAGGAAAATGCATCTTTCATTAGCGTAAAGGTCTTGACGAACACCCTATCCCATAATGTTCGACTGCTAACTTGTTTTGGGCAAGGGATCTAGTAGGTGTAGACTTTATCATGTTATTGTGGTACATAATAGGGGAACAACTATCTTTTATGAAGGTCCCTTACAAGTTTTAGATTATTAGCGTGCTCATAAGGAGTCTTCCTTTGATCGAAGCATCTATTCGAGCATTTCCCTGCTATGTACCTAATGAAGGGATTGCCCTACAGCACACGAGTCGAGGTACTACTGCCTAGGCAACTCGAAGGCCTTCTCCTTCTACTTTTGGATCTAACTTGACTACTGTTTGAGGCCACAAATGAGCCTGTGAATCTACTTTAGGACGCGTGGAGCCTATAATGGTGGGCACTTCACTTTTATGCCTAACTACTTAGTGGAGTCTTGTATGGCTTCATTGATTGAGTCAATGATATCACTATAGCTTACTGACTCTGTCTACCCTTTTGAGCTAGCAGAGACCACCCATGTAAGTGTCTTATTTCTTTTAGTTCATTATGCCTCGATTGTGTTACAAATAATATATATAAGAATGTTTTTCTTTTCCCTTTTTGCAGATCCACACGTCTAGGCTGAGGCTATGGTTGATTCGATTGTCACCTTCAAGAGGGCTATGACACAACAAACGCTTTCCCTGTAGGTTAGTCAAAGAATAGCATAATAATTCATGTATGCATGTTATGGTTCATACGTTGTATGTTTTGTGTCCTAGTTATCCTAACCATCGTGTTTCTTGTAGCAGACGATCCAATGCTAAAATTGCGAGCCTAGGGAGAAGGATTAGGGTATAGCATAGGCAGAGATAGAGATGAAGCACTTGGACTAAGTAGCCAAAGATCATGGATACATGGATACAGATGGTGAGGCTAAGGATTCTGAGATGACCCTTACTAAGAGCAGAGGCAGCTAAGTCATTGAGACTTCATCCTTTATTAGTTGCTTAGGATATTTTTCCTTCTTTTTTTTTCTTCATTCCAAGATAGTACATTCAATATATATTTGCATAGTTTTACAGTTTATTAGGCAATTTGAAAGCCCTCCCTCTATGTTATTGGGATGTTTGCTTAAGATATGTTAAGGTAAACTGAGGCAACATTGCTTTCATTTTTTTTATCAAACTTTAATATTTTGCCAATATAGTAATCTAATTTTCTTTCTCTAATTGTGTATCTCAAACATGCAGTGTTGCTTTTTTTACACACATGTTTTGCAGAATAGGTATCTAAGCCTTTGCTAACTCGGGAACTAGAGGGAAAGTCGTTTAATCTATCTTTATGGAAGGGTAGGGTTGTACAACCTTGGTCAAGGGTTGTACAACCCATGGGCATGTCCTTCTGCTATAAAAGCTCATTTTGAACCTTCTTTTTTTTATTCACTTCTTTTAATTCCCCACATATGGCAAGAAGTTTCCTAAGGTCTCTCTCAGCCCAAGTTTGTTCTGATCTACCATGGGCGAGTCTCTCTGCTTTTTGTTACCTTTTTTATGTTTGTCTCAACTTTCATTTTTTATGAGCAGCTTATGACTTGTGGGACTCCACTACCTATACCTTCCATTTTTAGTATACAGAAATCTATTCTCTACTAGAGGAATTTGGTGCCATTCTCAATTGTCGTGTCATGACTATAGATCGAATTGCACTACCTCAGTTGGATTACCCACAAATTAAAAAGATATGGAGTTGTTTGACCTACAGCATGAGGAGGTACCCAGTTACACATTAGGTGAGGAAAAGATTCTCATGACTCCTTTCATCACTCTTTCCCTTTATGACACAGGCGAGAGTAGCTCAAACTCGCATTGCAATAGCTATTCTAAAAGGCAATTATCTACTAAAGAGGGACAATGATCAGATCAATATGTAAATTTTATCACTTCTGAAGGGCGCAGAGTCGAGGAGGGCTCTCATACCTATGATCTTAAGCAAGACCATTATAGGGCTCGACAAGGTGGCTTTAGGTGTCGGCGACTCCTTTATAGGGAGCCCACTGCCACTTCAAGGAAGAATTCTTGTTGCAACCATTTCCCTTTTCTTTATTTTCTTCTTTTTTCTGTTTTTGTGATTTTCCTTCTTGTTTTTTTTTTTTTTATTATTATTGCCCTAACTCTTGCCTGGACCACCCTTGTGGGTTTTCAATCCAACGAGTTGCTCAATTTTGTTTAGGCCACCCTTTTGGATTTCAACCTAATAAGAATTTTATTTTATTTGTTTTTCTTTTCTTCTTCTTTTTTCTTTTTTTTTTTTCATATAGGGCCACAAGAGAGGTTGGGATTGTTAAATACCCCGACCATGGATGCAAGGCTTTACTACCTGCAACATCATTCGAACTGTCGTCTATCAAAACCTATTATTACTATGACTGAGTGGATGTCTCACATCACCATCACTGACATCCATTAAAGTTGTTCATGGTGGAATATGTTTCGTGTTACCTTGAGAACTTATAAGGATTGTCTGTTTTGGCTTCAGGCACATTTTATGACCCTGCTTGTGGTGCTGTCAGTCCCCCAATTCAACGTTTAATTCCTTCCTCCATTCATCGAGGGCCTTATGAGCCATTATTTCCTAAATATGGTTGAGACAACTTGGACCATCCATCACATCTATGACTTTTGTACTAGTCGAGATCCTGGGCCTGATGATGATACATATTATATGACATGGTTGCATGACCTTTAAAGCAACAAGGCATCGTATTAATAGATAGTAGATAGTGATTTTTAAAAAAATTATTTTATATTTACTTTTACTTTAAAAGTAAGTATGACTAATTCATTGTAATTATACCAATGTACCTCTATTTTAAATTGTGTTTGGCACGAACCATTTACATTTTACATGTTGTACGTTAATTAAATGCATGACTTCTACTTTTAACATTGGCACACTAGATCATCTAATTATCTTACTCAATGCCCCTATCTTATTGACTCCTTGCTCATTCATCCCTACTTTTTTTTATTGTCTCCCTATTATCCTATCAAGGATCCTCAAGTGGTTAGTCACACTCTTTCGACTTTTACTTGCACTTATTTTACTCATTTTTTTGTGCTCTAACTTTTGCCTAATCTGCCTTTTTGGGTTTTCTACATAACGAGCTTCTTTTTATTTCTTTCTTTTTTTTCCTCTTTTCTTATTCATTATTTATTTATGCCCTAATTTTTGCCTAAGCCGCCTACTCAAGTTTTTAACTTAATGGGCTATTTTCACTTTTCTCATACCTCACATGAAATATATCTTTAGTCGATCTAAATTTACTGGTTCGGTGAATTCATTCTCATCCATATCTGTTAATTTCACCGCTCTACCTGAGTAGATTTGCTTGAGTTTATGGTCGGATTGCTTTCAACACTAGATCACCAAACTTTATCATGTTTGGTTTAATTTTTTTACTGACTAAACGAGCCACCCTAGCTTGATATAACTGAATATGATATAGGGCCTTCAATCACTTTTCATCCAATTGAGTCAATTATTCTAATCTATTTCTCACCCATTGATACTCAAGGATGTTAGACTCCACCATTACCTATAAAGTCTTCACTTCTAACTCGATTAGCAGCACAACCTTTTATTATATACACTAGAGAGTATAATGTTATCCCATTTAATGTCTTCGCCATTGTTTGATAACCCCATAAGGCAAAATGTAATTTCTTAGGCCAATCTTTATATGTTTTAACTATCTTGGTAAGGATGTTTTTAACGTTCTTGTTCGCTGGTTGCACTGCTCTATTGACCTACAGTCTATAAGGTGATGACTTATGATGAATCACCCCATATTTTTCCCACATAACTTTGACTTCTATTAAGAAATTGGCACCAATATCAATAACAACATGATGCGGTACACCATAATGATAGATGAGGTTCTTCTCAATGAAACGTGCCTTTTGTTTTGCTCCCAGCTTCTCGAAGGTTTCAGCCTCCACCTATTTTGAAAGCAGTCCACTATCACTATGACATATCTATGCCTCTTAGTAGAAGCTAGTTTAATTTCTCTAATTACATTAATGCCCATGTTACAAACGACCAAGGTAAGGTCAAATTTTGTAATTCAATTAGTGGTAATGGCTAAGACTTCCATGAATCTAGCATTCATGACAACTCCGAACCTTTTGAATATAGTCATGTTCCATAATGGTCCAATAGTATATGAGTCTCAGAATCTTTCTTGCCAACACTTTCCCATTCATATTGGACCATAAACTCCCGTATGCACCTCCTTTATGACTTCACAGGCCTCCTCCTCAGCTAGGCACTGCAAATGAACTCCATTAGGCATTCTTTTGTACATTACCTAGTTATAAACCACGAACTACAAAGATAACCTCAAATCACATCCCTATCCTTTTTTTCAACCCCTTCAGGTTACTTATCACTTTTCAAATATTTTTATATATCCAAAAACCAGGGTGGTTCTTTACTGAGAATTATATTACTCATGTATCCACGTAACATGGCACCTCATATCGAGGCGTGATAAGCAGTTTCATTGGCATTGCCTTCTGTCCATCCCAAATGGAGACTAAAGTGGCTAAGGCATTAGTCATTGCATTCTCTTCTCTTAGTAGATGATGAAATGTGACTTTTTGAAAATTCTGTACCAACCTCTTTATATGCTTTAGTTGTGGGCCCAAACATTCTTCTTTCAGTTCCCACTCTTCTGTTACTTGTGAAATGACCAACAACGAGTCCCTGAACACCTTTGCTATCTTAAAGAAGTCTTAGTGCACATGTTTAATATTCAATCATATTGTTAGTCACCTTGTAATTAAGCTTCTTGGCTAGAGGAAAGAGTTCTCCTTCTGGTGAAATCATAACCACCCTTATGCTCATACCTTTTTTATTTACAGCTCCATTAAAGTACATTTTCCATCCTTGGGTCTCAATTGCTCCTAACCCCTCATCTAGGAACTGAGAAAGCTTAGATTCTCCTTCTCCAATAGGTTGTTGTGCCAAGTATTCTAAAACTGCTTACCCTTTGATTACCTTCTCGAATACATACTTAATATTAAATTCACTCAGTATGATTAAACCACTTTATTGATCTCCTAGTCAGAAAAAGGGCCTCAGGTAAGTACCTAACCGGATTGAGCTTCGTAATCATTTCCATTAAATACAATTGATAGTAGTGCCTCAACTTTTTTCTTGCCCAAACTAGTGCCAGACATGTCTTCTCTACCTGATTATGCTTCTCCTTATAAGATAACAACTTCTTACTGAGGTAATATATCGTGCACTTGCTCCCTACTTCATCTTCTTGGGTGAACATTACACTTATAGAACTATCCTTCAATGTCAAAAACAAAGTTAAAGGTCTTTCAGGCCTTCGTAGCTTCAATACTAACTGGTTAGTTAGATACTCTTTTATCTTTTTGAAGGCCTTTTGACACTGGTCATTCCATTACATCAGTTCATTCTTCCTTAGTAACTTAAAAATTGGTTCACAGATGGCATCAATCTTCCTACGAACTGGCTGATGCACTATAAATGGGCCAAGAAACCTAATACCTCTTTATTTGTCTTTAGTGTAGTCATTTCTTGAATAGCCTTTACCTTATCTGGATTTATTTTGATTCCCTTCTCGTTGACTACATACCCTAATAACTTATCGAAGACCCAAACACGTACTTCATATTTAACCTTAAATTATATTCATTAACACTCTTTAGAAACTTTTCCAAAGCTTTAAAATGCCTTCCCTGGTCTCCAAATTCATCATATTGTCCACATACACTTTCACCTCTTTATGAATCAAGTCATGTAATAGGGCAGTTGTCATTCACTAGTAGGTCGCCCCAACATTTTTTAACCCGAATGGCATCGCCATGTAGCAATACGTCCCTTGCTCTATAATAAAAGTTGCCTTTACCTTATCTATGATAGCCATGAAAATCTGGTTATACCTAGAAAATCCATCCATAAAGGAATACATGATACAAGTTGTGATGTTGTTGATTAACGTACCTATGTATGGTAAAGGAAAATTATCCTTTAGGCATACTTTATTTAGATCCCTGTAATTAACACACATTCTCACTTTTTCATCTTTTTTGATACTGGTATTATGTTGGCTAACCACTTTTGGTAGTCTATTACCTCCAAAAACTTGGCATTTAACTGTTTTGCTACTTCTTTCGTGACTATTTAGGCCCACTTGGGTCTCATCCTTCGTAGTTTCTGTTTCATTGGCCTCCATATATAGTTAGGATGGTATTCTCTGTTATATTGACCCTTGCATGTCTTTATATGTCTAGACAAAAACCCTATAATATTTCTTGAGTAGTTATTCGAACTTTCTTCACTCCTTTAGTGTGACACTACTGGCAATTGGCAAGATCTTTGGATTTTCCTATGTGACAAGGTTAAATGTAATAGTATGCATAAAATTAATGTTAAATATGCTCATGAAATGATGTACGCCATGCACACTACCATCAGGAAACACATCACACAAGTAAGCCAATTCATCATTCATTACCTTAAACTTAGAAAGAAATACATCATCGTCCTTAAAAAGACTAAAAAGGAACATCAGTAATAGTAAGAAAGTCCTCTTCATCAGGTCAGTTGGTCAGAGTCTCATCTACCTGAACTTTCTTCTCTTCTTCACCCATCACTCCATCAGTCAGAACCTCAAGATCACTATTCTACATAGGCTATGCCTCTTTCCCATCATTTATATTAGCAACATCCTTGATAACCCCTTCAAACCTTTGTTTTATCTGATCGTACTCTAATTTAATCTTTAAAAATTATGGCTAAAGTGTTGTTTTATTTACCATGGTAGGCTTAATTTTTGCAACATAATTTGTCATTTCTTCATTACTTACTTCTCCAATAAAGTTCACAATCACGCTTTGAATATCTTCCAATTTATCCCCATGTAAGTAGCTTCAATGAACTTACAAGGCCCAATATAGTCCTTTTCTGAGTCTATAAATAATACATTATGCTTTAACAATTCAAACCTTTCATATGCACGATCTTCCCCAATGGCTTAAAAGTTATGCTCTAGAGAATATTGCTCATTTAATTCATTAGTAATCTTCTTTTTATCCTTCTATGGCCATGTAGATTGAAGACTATATCGTACTATAGATCGACCTATTTTCTTATCATTCTCCACTTTTGCAGCCTATTTTCCCTTCTTTTTTCTCTTCTTCTTATCCTTCTATTCTTCTAATGATTCTTGATAATTTTGAAAACTCAGTTCACCAACATCTAGCTGAAAAAAAGCCTCATCGAGCTCATTTATACTCTTGCCTAGTGACTCTTCATTCTCTATCACTTCATGCGTAATTATCTTAGTAATCTCCTATTCTTTCATAAAAAAATCTGACAATGGTCCACGCAAATCCCTCACTCTTAGTTTTATTTCTTTACCATGACATCCTAAAACTTTCCTTGTAGTCTGAGTGGGGATTTTTAGAAATTTTGGCATGCTAATAGAATTCTTCCCTAACCCCTGTCTTGGTAAGAAGTTCATGTGATTTATAATTTCCATTACTTTAGGATCAACCCACTCATTTGTGACTTCAACAACTTGAAATCCTTGGAGGTGGGAAATAACTACACTCAAAGTTGATACAATTTCCTCAATCTCGAAATTGATGGGCACAATCTCTCCTTTATAAGAGATCTTAACCTTCTGATGAATAGTTGAAGGCACACCACCAAGAGGATGATACCATGGCATTCCTAACAAAAATGCAAAGGTGATCAGAATGTCTAGGACTATGAACTCCACCATAGTCTTCATCATGCTTGTCTTGAATAGGGTTTTGAATACACCGAAAGCTAACCTCTTACTATAATCGTAGGCTCAAATGATGCAGTCAGAAGCTTCCAATTCTTTCTCAGGCAAACCAAACTTATACAGTAGCTTTAATAGACAAATATTAATCCTTGATCCATCATCAACCATCACAAATTGAATGCATCTCCCTTTTACTTCAGCTCAGATGAATAAAGCAAGATTATGATCCCTTTTTTTCGATGGCAAATCCTTATCTGAAAAAATGATTTTTCCTTTAGCAGTCACAAATGCAATAGCTTCCTTTGGAGTAGCTTCACTAGAAATCATTAAGCTTGATAGAGCTTCTACCATAGCTTTCTTATCTTCTTGAGAGGTGATAAACAACTTCCACATACTGATATCTGTTAACATCTCTTTAAGTTGTTTCACTATAGGATTGTCATCCTCCTTCTCCTTTATAGTAGGTTTATTTATCCTCTTCTCAACCCTTGTTTCCTTAGGAGCTCCTTTGTCAAGGTAGTTGTTCCTGCTGGCAACACATGACTCACCTGCTTCATTTCTTTTTCTTCATCACTTTTTTCCCATAATTGGATCATTTTTTTCCTCTATTCTTCCTTTGTTTCTTCATTGCACTTTCCCAAGGATTGACGGTGCAAATGACTAAAGCATCCTTTGCGACCTCCTTTATAGTGGTAATAACTTCTTTAGGAATTTCATAATCTATCATAAATGTCCCTTGACTTGGGGGAGAAACATTACGATAGCTTGGGAGAGGGTTTTCTCAAAAACTAGGTCTTCTAAACTTTAGCAAAATAATCATATGCTAAGATCTTAAATCTCATGCCTTAATTTGTAACAGTCATTAGTATTATGACCAGCTTCATGAAAAAAAGCATAGTAAGCATTAGCATCATACCCTCAGGGCATAGATTAGGAGGCAGTCTTGGTGCTAAAGGCTTCAACATGCCTTTTTTTTTTTATAGTCCCACAAATGCCTTAGATAAAGGCATTCTTAAGTCAGTGAACTGTCTTAGTGTCCTCACTACATTGACATCATCCGTCTTGTTCCCTCAGTCTGAGGTTGAGTTGGGGCATTCCTCTTTTCCCCATACTATCTCATTGATTTATACTCTAACTTTTTGGCTTGTAAACCAACCTTTCAGAGGTCTTCAAAGTTCTTAATCAACATTCCTCTAATTTTGGTGCCAATACTAGATAGAGCCCCTTTAATGATCATCCAAACAAATTCCTTCTTTATAAGCCTTGTAGTTACCTCTAAAGTCATCTTCTTCCACCTTGTGATGTAATCATTAAAGCTCTCACCAATCTTCTGCATCAAAGATTCTAAGTCATATAATGTGACTTTTAGATATGAATTATAGACATAGTGTTAATCGAAAGCTTCTATCAATTCCTTATAGTTTTCCTTAATAGTCTTTGGTTTATTGAAGTACTAGGTTTTTATGAACCCTTCTAATGACAACTCAGAAAGCTCTAACATAGTGTCTGTCGACACCCTACATGTCGTCATGATTAACACATATGAATGGACATGGTGCTTCATATTTTGGGTTCCTGTGAACTTAGGCAACTAAAGCATGTAGAAATTGGCTAGTAGCTTCTCAGGTTTGCGAGTAACCAATTCTTTAATGTCTTCTCCTTTCTCCATCACTTTACCATTTAAAGACTTTTGTATCTTCTCCAGCTATTTAGCAAAATCATCAAATCAAGAATTCTCCTTCCCACTATTCGCAGCCTTATCCAAGAGGATTGTAGCACTACCGATTTCCTTAACAATCTTACTCTCATGGTATTCAGGCTTAGGGGATTTCATGGGTGTTTTCCCTTTACCAGCTTTATTGGTAGATGCATCACCTTTATTTAGTTCCTCATTAACCCACTTGTTCACTTTCTCAACAATTGTCTTCTCCCTCTTGTCATTAAAGTTAGCCATCAACCTCTTCAACATTTTTAGTGGTACATTTGGTTCTATGATTGGATCAATTTTCAGACATTGAGTTTTACAGTTCCTAGCAAGTTGGTTGCCTCTTCTCTTCCACGAGGGTTTGCATAGAGTTATGGTGGTTGTAAAATAAAGGTTATCAGTATGATGTATGAACAAGTAATCGATGCATGTATAAATGGTATGCACAAATCATTTTGCAAGAGATCCTTCGAACCTTATTCCTCTCACACTTGAGGTTTTAGTGGCTCTTTCCTAGGTAAGGTCTCATTCTTACCAATAAAGGGTAAAGAGCACACGCAATCACCTCAGACCAAAGAGAGTTAGAGTCTCAAGAGTATGAGTGAGCACAAATCAGACCGAACCAAACAAATTGATTGAACCAAGTTGGTTTGATTCAGTTTAGTTTGATCTTTTAACAAAACAGATTTGTTCAGTTATAATTTAAAAAAAATTTGATTTTCGATTATCGGTTTGATTTTTTAGATAGAAAATAGAACAAACAGAATTAACCAAAATAATTAATAAATCAAACCAATTTGAATCGAACCAGATTTAAAATACAGGTAATTTAATTGAAACAAATTGAACCAAATCTAACTTTTATAAGATCGATTCGATTCAGTTTATAGACACATAAATTTTGGTTTAATCAATTCGTTTAATTTGATTTTTTCAAAAATTTTGGTGCAGTTTCGTTATAAATATAAAAAATTTAATTCATTAAAATTTGGTAAAAAATCGAATCAAACCGATCGAATCACCTGTTTGCTCACCCCTACTCAAAAGAATGTGAAAAGATCCCTTTACAAGGTAAGAGACATATTTACATGGAGATCCTATACAAGGTGGGGAATGGGGGAATACACAAATATTTACATGTAGGGGATAACTACTTCAAAAGGGGAAGGGGTAACATTTGTACTTACATTGGAGATTCCTAACCATGTTCTTTAAAGGTTCCACCTCCCCTTTAAAGAAAATGCAAACAAGTGGGGTTCCTTATTCTGAGGCACTATTGGCTACTACATGCGCCTAGTGGTTGAAAAGGTTATTAACATTTATGGCTCTTATAAGCTTGAAAGGCGGTTGTCGTGATCCCTCATTCGAAATTTATGAAGATACTAGGCTCATTAGTGATGAATCTTTCTTACAATCTCCTAAGCCTGAATGGAGTTTAAGTCTTAAGTTTAGAAAACCATCGATTTATCTAAGGGCACCTAGTGCTCAAGGTGAAGTGTAAAGACTGCATGAGTGCAATTTTACTATATCAATAACATGTTTAAAACATTAAAAGTGACACGAAGTCAATTTTGAGTCCCCAGCAGAGTCGCCATTATTAGAACCTTAGGTTTCACTTGAACTAGTGGAATCTTGCTTGTGACTCTAATTTTTTATCGATAATCGGGGGATCGAGAGGACCGAGCTCACGCCTTGGTAATAATCCCTAATTATGGCATGGGATTGGACCAATGAGGGTCCTTTTAGGCCTTGCATAATTTTAAAGTCTTAGTCCAAAATGATGGTCACCGGAGGATCAAAAGTGGGATAATACATTGGTGCAACCCTTTAGGAATGTGGAGTCGCCACACGATGTTGGTTGAGATAGGAATTCAAGGAAGGCACAATTTGAACCAAACCTAAGTAAATTAGAAGGCCCATTTCATCTTTACCCTATTAGAGATCAGGTTAAAAAATTAGGTATCACTTGGGAAAAAGGTTAAGCACCCTCAAACCGTTCGAATATTAGGATTTAAACTTTAGACATCTTTGGTTCACTTTTAATATTTTAGTCGAGTTATTGATTAGTCCAATTATTGCCTTTAAGCATACATCTAAATGTGATTCAATTCAATAAACTAAGTCATTAACTCAAAAGGGGTGAAGGATCATGCATCATGGTATTGGGTTTTCACGTTCATTATCATCCATCCATAAACATAACCATCCATAATGAAGGGATCATGTGAAATGGCATAGGGTTTTCATATGCATTATTATCCATCCACATAAAAAGTAACCATGCATAATCACATAATCCATATGGAAAAGTGGTTCAAACCAAGTTCATGGTCTAATCCTAGGTAACCATTTATACCCAAAAGAAGAAATAAGTTAGCAATGAGTCAAGCTAAAAATAAACAAGTAAAGAGAACATAAGCTAAAAATAAACAAGTAAAGAGAACATAATGTGACTAACGAAAGGCAAACAAGATCTAAGGTAGTCACCATCCCATAACTCCATAGTCTAAGTACTTAACATGTGACTAAGTCCATAGTCATCAAATTTTACCATCACAAACCAAAATATACAACTTGCAATACATATGTATAGATGCATGAATCATGGACAAAAGATAAGGAATGGACACACACATATAATGCCAAGCATTTGAAGGGCATTAAATAGCTTAGAAGCAAAGATTCACTTAGATGAAGTCCTAGGATTATTGAACCCTCCCACATCTTGCTCATAAAGAACTAGAACATTTAATGCAAAACCTAACATTACAGAAGTTAGAATGCCCAAACTAAGGAATCAAAGAATTAAAAATATTATTCTTATGATTACATATGAACTCTTGAATAAAGAAGATTACTAAGGTCAAAGGAAACTCAAGTTCTTCACATGCTCATTGCCTTCATGTGTCAAAACAGAACAAAAAAAAAATATAACTTTAAGATCAAAGGAAAAAAGACATGAAAGCATTTTAAGAAGGAAAAATAATGAAAGCCATTTAGAAAACCAATAAAATTCCATTTTTGAAGTGAATGGAGGTCCTAAGTCATTAGACCTCACTATTTTATTACTAGAGTCATCAAATATCCTAAAAGATACCTTAAAATCAAGAAATATGAGAGAAAGAAACAGAAAATGATATGTTGTGTTATAAGGAACCTAGACTATGCAGCCTAGGAAGAGGGTTGTACAACCTACCAACAAGGCTATACAACTCTCTTTTTTAAGGTTTTGTAAATAGAAAATTAGATAGAAAGAGAGAAAAGAAAAAGGGGAAAAAGAGTCATGGGTTTGTCCTAGTGATATCTTTGCCTTTAAAAGCACATAACAAGTTTAATATTCTTTAAAAATGCTTAAGGAAATGCACAAATGTGAAAATAAAGGCTAATTCTACCTTGGAGAGAATGGGTGAGGTTAGGGTTTGGTTTTTTTTTATGTTTGAGGTTCTTTAAGAAGTGATTTCTATAAAGTAACCTTAGGGTTTTTAAGCATTTCTCTTCTCTTCAAAATGAAGGGCATTTATATATGTTGGATGGGTACACAATACTAGAAATAGTTTTGATTACATCATGGACTCATCCGATCACAGAGAATGAGATGAATGTACTGCAATTATAGTTTGTATATAAGATATATAACCATAGGAAGGTTGTACAGCCTTGGGGTGTAAATAGGGGGACTAGTTCCAAAATGTTCCCTGGTTTAGGGTTTTAGGAAGGTTATACAGTCTTTGAGTAGTTTATACAGCCTTGAATTGAGGGTTGTACATCCATGCATGATAGGTTATACATCTCATCAAGCATGGCTCGTAGCCTTAGGAAAGGTTTGGGTTTGGTCTTTGGGAAAAACTCCAAGTATTAAAGAGGGTAATTCAAAGCAAACATAACATAATAGACCAACAGACGTTACCTACTTGCAACAGGCATTGTGGGCCTCATAACATATATTATCTCTTTAACAACTTGCATTGGACAAATGTTTAAGTATAAGTTACGCAATATGGACCTCACAACGGGCATCATGATTTTGTAATAGGTGTTGAATTAGACCCTGCAACTAGCATTGCACTTTTGCAATAGGTGATGGAAAAATGCTATAGTTTGAGCAATACTCTCTCATTATCCTATCATAATAAGCATTGGAAAAGTGTTTTAAGTTAAGTTACACCTTCTGGAACTCCCAACAGGGTACACTCAAATACTCAATAGGCATTAAGATGTTTTCAACAGACATTACGAGAACTCTAATAGGCATTGAATCACTTCTATAATTTTTAAAAAATAGAGCATAAAGACCACATTTTCTAGAAATCAATAATAATTGATTGTACACTAATGGGCATTAAGGTTAGAATCAATGACAATTATGTATATCCAATGACTGTTGAAAAGAAATTTTTTGAACAATTAAAAAAATGGGGAGAAGGAAGAGCCTTATTGCACCCACTCTCAATAACTACTTCCAATGGGTGTTTCGATAGAACTAATGATTGTAAAAGTTATATATTGACTATCAACCACTCATCTGTATGAAATCCACAATGATTGATGCCTAAGCAATAGGCGTAGAATTTCTTTAATGGTTGCTAATTACTTACAACTGTAATGTGAAGTGATAGCTTCTCTCTAACAGCTAGTTCCTTATTCAGCCTATATAAAGAAATCGCTCTCAACAGAAATAAGATAGAGAACTATTCTATTAAGTAATCCATTATGAAAGTTATTCTTAATCAAAAAGGTTGTTGCATTATGAAAAAAGAGTAAATTAGCATCCAAAAGACATTTATTATTCATGTTTGAGAGTAAACTAAAAGAGTTTTCTTCGAAATAAAATTTGAAGGACATACTTCTTAAGAACTTTCTTTATTTTTTCACTCTCATTAAACATACCTTGTGAATATGCTTTGAGCATCCATTCTTCCTTGAGTGAGAGTTTTCCTTTCTCTCAAAAGTGTTATAAACTCTTCCTATGTAACTCAGTGTTGAGAAACTCTTTAAAAGTATCTCTTGTGAAAGGTTTAAGGTAGTACCTGAAAATTACTTTGGGTTAAGGTTTAAGTAGTACTTATGAACTACTTATAAGAGGTTGATAGTGTGCTTGGAAATTTATTTGTGTAAAGGTTATTGATAACACCTTAAGCTATCAAAATAGTGAAGGCTCTAGTGGAAATTCTAAAGAAGATGACATAGGCAAGTTATTCCAAATCTCTTTAAATATTGCATGATGATTCTTGATTATCCATATGTATGCTTGCATGCCTTAACATGAATGCATTTCTATCTATATGGCATAACATTTTCATACAACATCTATACAGTATAACATTACATATACGATTAATCAAGTCAATAGGAATCCCTACTTAGGGTAACTTATCTTTCTTTCACAAGAGAGACTCCTCATCAACTGTGCTCATGGAAGAGTTCTCTCACTAGTCACACTCACAAAAAGTTGTCTCAATAATCATGTCTTTCTCTTATAAAAGAGAATTTACTTATTAGTCATGTCATGCATGCATAACATTTTATTTTCATATATTAGTAATATCATCCTTACACAGTTAGTTATGACTCTTTAGGTTTCCATTTTTATCTTAAACTACCCTCTCATCATATGACATTTATACATAACATTGCATTGTGGCATTTCATTTCATCTCATAATAATGCATATGACTTTCATATTAACATAGCTTAGCCTATTATGACTTATACATTTAAAGTCATGATGTATATATATAATGGACAATGAAAAACAACTAAAATCTCTTACATTTTATTGCTAGTCATAACTCTTCCTTGCTTTGGCTTTATTCTTTCTCTATTTATTTTGCTTAGCCTTATATATTATTAACTTTACCTATACTTGCTTTTAATCATTTCACCCATACATATGTCTAAGCATAAACATTCATTATATTATCATTATAACATCTAATTATAGAGAGTTACCAAACTCTTCCATAAAATATATAACACAAACATAACATGTAACATAATAGGGCAAAAGCTATTGTAAAGATAATGAAGTCCTAAATGTTAATCAAGCATACAAACTTAACTTTTATTATCTTTAACTTATAACTTAACTATCATGTTTCATACTTAGCTCACTATCACCATTTTCTTTTTATCCTATTAATATCAACATTAACATCACCATATAATCATATAGTAATCCATAGTTAGAATCTTTAACTCACTTCATAATCATCCATTTGTACTTCTAAATTCATCAACATACTCATTCCTTATCGTAGCCTATCCATTTATTCATTAAGACATCCATACTTAAATCCACACCAACCAAAATGTATGTCATCCTTCAAGACTTGAATGCAACTCCAAACCTCTTGTTCATAATGTTATACAATATTTAAGAACTCAAATAATATAAAAAAAAAAAAACTCAAACTACATTAATTATTCTTGTAATTAAAACTCATTTATATAAAGAATAACATATGCTTATTAAGACTTCAATATCTAACTCGATACAACTAAGATGTAAGACATCCTTCAAGTGTTAATTATCATCATAAATAAGAAGTCTACGATGCCAATTAACATTTAAGAAGTCAATAATCATCAAGAATTCATATAATCAATCCATACATATCAATACTTTTAAGCTCTAATTGTATACTATATTAATATTGCTTTTAGTTCAAGCATGGTGTAACACACAAATTAAGCTCAATTTCCTACTCAAATATGACTATTAGAGCACTAATTATAATTTAATAACCATCAAACATCAAGAACTAAGAGAAATAACCCATGCTCTTCAAGTACATCCAAAGCTTCTTTTGAAGATAATATCACCTTTCATGTCATATTAACGCTAAACTTCATCTCTATTATCTCCACCAAGCTCAAAAACATCATAAACATACTTATTCAAACATAGAACAAATATATAAGAAATATGACAAATTATAACTTCCTTAAAATAAAAGGAGAAAATGACAAGTTGCTTAAAAGATAGAAGAAGATGGATGGACAAACTTAATTCTCCTAACTTGATTTGGTAGCCATAAATGAAAGAGAGAATTTAGGAGGATTTTGGTGAATTTTAGATTACTGAAGACTAAATAGAAATTATGTTAGAGTGGTGTTTAGGTAGAAGACAAAGAGAAAGAGATGTAAAAAGATGAAAATGTCCAAATATAGTATTCTAGAAAAAGTCCATAAAAAATAATACTTCTAACCTATAATCTTATGGTTTCATCCTTTTGTCCTTTTCCTCAATGCACTTTAAACACCATTTTTAAGCACAAATACTAATGGAAAATGGATTAAAAGTCATGTTTAGGCATAAAATAAAGATAAAAAAGTGTGTGAAGAATAAAATGCCAAATAAAGCATTCTAAACTTTAGAACCTTTGCTTCCAACCTTTTATTTCTTCCTTTAACACACTTTAAATAACAACACTGGGAATCTAAAATACATTTAAAACTTTTCATTAACATGTCATTTACTCACATGTTAAGCATACTTGTATTACTTAATAGCCATCAAAGATCATCCACCTAACTTGGCTTATACCTTAGCTTTCATCATGCTTCCTCATTACTTTTTCAACATGTACTTCAACATAACTTTTTTTTCACACATAATTTTAACATATTCTTCATTATTAAACCTCTAATACAATCATTCATGCATGTTGATTAATCATCATTTCTTACATATACTTATATATCTTAACTTACACTTACTTTCCTTTTTAACTTAGCATTCTTTACCATCATTACCTTGATCATGTTTTCTAATTCACATCATATATTAATTAATCATCATTATATCATTAAGATCATCACCATTTCACCAAATTTAGTCTTCTTATTCTCCTTACTTTGGGGGAAAAAGTCCTCATTTATAAGAGACCCTTGAGAACTATGTTCCTAATTTTACACATGCATTGATTAACCTTCCCAACCTTTAAAAATGAGCACAAATTAGTCCACAAGATATAGGTCAAATAGAAAGAAAATATCCTTAAATCTAATCAAAATAAGTAACCAAAAGTGGAACCATACTACCTTAACTTTTTTTCTTTTAGATCCTAATTCATTTGCCATATGGTCTTCATTATTATTTACTTTATTAAGGATTAACTAAGGGTCTCATTCCACTATCTAAATACACCATTTAACACATAAAACATGTAATGAATCATAACATAAATTAATGGCATGTACTAACATCAATGGAAGACCTTGAAAGAGTAAATCTGCAAATAAAGGCTTAAATGCATTTATATAGAATATGAAGAAAAGAATGAGGAGTTATAGGATTCTAAGATCCTCTTTCCATCTGTCCTAAAAGGATGGGATGTGTTAAGGTTAATGCAAAAAGCACCTCTAACCCTAAGTGAGGCTAAAATGCTAGTAACAACAAATAAAGAACCCAAACACCAAAAGAGTCACAAAGCTTATATGAACAACATACTAAAGTCATGAATATGATACTTCAAATGTGAGTCCTCCCCCATTTATAGCATTTATTACCATTTATACCACAAAGAGAATAAGAAAGATAAGTTAGCCATGAAAGGGCTAACCTATCCTTCTTCATGAAATCAAAATGACAAAACACTAAACAAATATCATAAATGTCCATTGAAAAATAATGAATCCAAGAGTCATTGGCTCTATTGAGCCTCTCCCTATCATTTCTTATGTAACCAAACTTATAAATAACAATAATGTGTAGTAAATATTATAATAAAAAATGTAAACTTAACTTCAAATCTAGTCTATATGCAAAACATAATTCAAAATTAAGGAGTGAAGGTCATTGGCTACTGTAACATACCTCATTCTCTCAGTTATTAGGCTCACAAAACTAAAAGAGTGTAAAAAAATCACAAAGATAATCAAAAGAAAAGACTATTGTGAATAGTTCATGCAAACAATAGTTGAGGTATGTATAGACCTCATAGTAGTTTGTGCAGACAACAAGATGGTTGCATAGACCATTGAGTTTATTCTAACAAAATTTAAGAAAGAGAAAAAAAAAGGGAAGAGAAGAAGGAAAAAGGGAAAAAAGATTCTTAAATGCCATAGATGTTGTCTTTTGGCCCTCCAAGGCATTATATAGGTAAAAGTTTCTCTAAATAGAAAATAAATAATGATTAGAAGAGTTAGAGCTTAGGTTTACATTAGATCACAAATGTTAAAGCAATAATGTTTTAGATTTCTATGAAAAAGGGACTTATCTTAGGGTTGAGACAGTATTTTAATAGAGCTTCCCTAAGTTAATTTGGCTTTCATTTTCTCTTCAAATAGAGGAGTATTTCTAGAAGGAGAAAGGTGCAGTTGAATCCAATTGCTTTTGTTGCACCATATCTTATCTCATTTTACACTTTCTACTAATAAGAATAATAGAAATTCTAGAGATTAGAGTTTAGAGGTTGACTGAATAGACCTAACATTATTTGTATATACCTTAAGTTGGTAATATAATAATTTTAGTCTTAATGGCTCACTGTTCTAAAAGCTTCTTACTATGTTGGTTACATAGACAATTACCTCACCCTCTTAAAGGTTCTCTTGGTTTGGGTGTTTGAAAGATAAGTTTAATTTAAGGCCTCTTTCATGCATTTGCCCCTTTCTTATGAATTATTTCTCCTATCCTTTGGGGAATAATTCAAGTAGTTTCTCATGATTTTGCTTGCATCCTTAATACCTAAAATTTAGTTTTCACACACTATATGAGTAAAAGCTTCTTTAAATTGCAAAGGAACAATGATTAGAAAAGGTAGAGATTAGGTTTACCTTGAATCACTTTGGTTAAAGTAATGGTGTTTTGGCTTTCTATAAAAGAGAGAGTTATCTTATAGGTGAGAGAGTATTTTGATAGAGTTTTCTTAGGTTAATTTAACCTTTTTCATCCCTCTTCAAATGAAGGGGTATTTATAGAAGAAAAAGGGTGCAACTAGGCTTAATGGCTCAGATTGCACCTTATTCCTCCTTCTCCCACACTCTTTGATGATGAAATCAAAAAATATTTGAGAGATTAGAGTTTGGTAGTTATCTATATAGATCTTATGTTGTCTGTACAAACCTTAGGTTATAACCTTTTAGGCTTGATGGATCATTGTTTTAGAAGCTTCCTATTATTGAAATTTTATAAGTTATTTGTTCAACCTTCTTTAATTGGTTGCACAACTAATTAAGTTGCTTGTATGGATAACTGTTTCACTCCCTTAAAGACTCTCTTATTTTGGGTGTTCGAAAAGTAGTTTTGATTCGAGACTTTTTTCAAGCTTTTGTCCCTTTTTTAGGCATTATTTTCCCCATCCTTTTATGGAAGAATTCAAGTAATTTCTTATCATTAGACTTGCTTCCAAATGACCCAAAATCTAATGTTCACATATATCTACTTACTTATAAATGCAATGAATTATTTATTTCTCCATTTCCTTTTCAATGTATAATTCTTTTGTTGAAGCTAAAAATGTGAGAAGAACTTATGTTTTATTGACTCATTATGGAAACTTAATTTGTAAAGTGTGACGAAAAGGGAAAGTTATAGTATTTCTATACTTTTTTAACCCCTTAAATAACATAAAAAAAATAAGTTATATATGTTCTTAGGATTAATGCCTAAAATTGAATTTGATATGGTTAATTAGTAAATTTAGCCTAAGCAGGAATAAAAAAAAATGGTTATCATATAACTTGAATTTGAATCCAATCATTATCTTACAGATATTAAGAAGGAATTGATAGTTTGGACAAACACTTGTGGTTTATTAATTCAATAAACTATTTATTTGTTATCATAAAAAAAAGGGAGAATATTGAACCTTTTTATTCCAATTCTTATTTTCATGATCATTAATAATGGTTAAGGTTAGTACTTATGGTGCAAGTGTTTCATATATGCATATAGGACCCTCAATTTCTTTTCAAATCATGTTTAAAAGACATTACTAAGTGTGTTGCTTTTAAATTTTATAAAAGATAAAAAAGATATGAAAAAAATCCTTATCATGCTCATATATATAAACTTATGAAACGCTAAGGCTATTATATTGATTAAGCAAATCAATGGTTATGAAAATCCATTAAAAAATAATGGACAGTTTTGATGACTACAAAATTTTTTTAAAAAATAGTCTGTTAAAAGTCTTTAAGAAGTGTCTTAACTCAGTTGTGTGATTATGGAAATCACCTTAATAATTATGGAAACTTCGAATGTCCATTGAATTGACCAACTTTTATAGATGTAACCTATTGAGCATGCCTAAAGATTAAGCTTTGTGAACATTTATTAAAAATTCTAATGCATGTTGGAAGGATAACACTCATAACAAATGGACAATGGTTTGTTGAATGACTATTATAGAATTATTTGTGGAGTCTATATAACTTAGATCGAAGCTCAACACCTATTAAATAGATCAACACTTATAAAAAAAAATGATCATGGGAGGTTTATAATGGCCATAAAAAGCAAGTTCATTAATAAGATCAACGCCCTATGAAAAGGCATAAAGAGGCCATTAATAATTAGGATAAAATCAATACCTATCAAAGAGGTAACCATAGAAAGCTCTTATGCTTATGTGAAGGTCATATAAAGTCATTGTAAATGTTGTCCTAAGAAGCCCTAAAGGGGGTGAAAAGAGTAATGGCAAATTTTTAAGAATTGATTTTACTTTGGTAGTGTAAGGCAATCACACACAAAAGAGACATAAGTTTTATGAAGGTTCAACAAAACCTTGACATACGTCTTTTTCTCTAATTATTATTAAAGAGTTCACTGTCTTAGGTAACTTAATAGATTTTATTCAAACATTTACAAGTAAGCTTAAATGTGTTACTCAAACTTACCTAAGATAGATTTTATAACATTATTTTAAAGTCTTTCCTAAGGTAGATTTGCAGGTGTTATCTTAAATCTTTCATAAATTCTCTTAAAAAGTTTTTATTACCCAACCTAGAGGAGATCCTTACATACAAGAATATAGATATTAGTAAAAAAATCACTTATTAAGTTGCTTTCAAGCTACCCAATACAATATCAAATTGTAAAAATGAAATGCTTGAGAAAGATAGAAAGAAAGCAAAGAAGGAAGGAAGGAAGAAGAAGAAGAAGAATGAGAAGATGATTACTTTGAATGTTGGACCTTTTGTAAGCTTTTCTTTTAACTTTCATATATGAAGAGCTGCCTTTTATATAACATCTTTGAAAAACTAGCTAATACTTATAAATTAGTCAAATTTGAGGCGGTTAGAAAAATTAGTTGTTTAACTATGAATAACTTATTCAATCATATGAATAGGTCTATTCTTAGACAAAAATATATTATCTCAATTGTCTTTAAGGCTTAATTGGGTTATTCTTACTTCATCAGTTATGCTAATTCAAATTGAATTTTTACTAATTGCATAGGGTTGTTCCATAATTAAGTTGGCTTGTTCTAATGATGGACTTTCTATTTATGAACTTTTCAAATTCTAGCTTTGTGAATAAGGTTGTTCCACGTAGTCATTCCATTTAGATATAGTTTGTTAGCCCTAGGCACCAAAAAGGGAGGGTTGAATTGGTATATAAAAATTAAAACAAGAAGATAGGGAAGAGAATAAGTAAAAAGTAGACACAAGATTTATAGTGGTTCGAGTATAATTGACCCTACGTCCACTCCCCAATTCTTAGCAATTGGGTATTCCACTATCTACCAATGGTGTTTTCAAGCTCACACCAAACTTTACACTTGTGCTTTTGAGGCTTACATAATAACCTTTACACGTGTTTTTGAGGCTCACATAACAATCTTTACACTTGTGTTTTTACAGGCTCACACAACAATCTCTCTTAGTGTTTTTATAAGCTCATACTGCAACCTTTACAAATGGTGTTTATGCTCACACCAAATAATGTCTAAAAGAATAGAAAAGATTGAGTAGCAAAATTTTAAGAGTTTGGTTACAAAGTTGTTAATTCTCTTGCATTTGACATCTGTTTGGTGAGGTATTTATAACCTCTACCCACCAAAGAGACGTTGCAATAAAACTGGTACAAAATCTTCAAAGTATGCTAGACAGATTTTCGTATTAAATGCTTAAAAGTCTTAATTCGCGGTCGCTATTACTTGTTAGCGGTCGTGAAATCCAAATTCTATACAAAAATTATGTTTGTGTTTAATGACTAGTCCATGTGGCAGCTTCTCATTGGTTTACCAGGAAAATATAATCATTGCCTTTCACCTGCTCATAAAAGTAACGGTTGTGATTTTTCTTGTACAGGACACAAATTCCTTTGTCAAAAATGATCATCTTCTTCTTCAAGATTCGCGGTCACTACCCACAAGTTACCGTCGTGATTTTTGACTTCCAATGGTCACCTGAGACTTTGTCATGCTCTAGATGTGGACTTGGTTCCCTCTTAAGGCTCTTTGAAATTCACGGTCATGATTCTGATGCGACACAGACCGCGAAACAACCTGTCACTTTTGGACTCCTTTTTTTAGATGAGTCGCGACCGAGAATGACTCCATGATTTCACCTGTCTGAATTCTAGCAAGACTTCACATGGATCGTGATCACGAATATGAGATTGCGGTCACAATTTAGAAGTCAATTTAAAGTTTAAGAGCTCCATTCAACTTCAGTTGAAGATCCTTCAAATTTCTGTAAAATAATACTTAAATGAACCTTTAATAATGATCAGTCTCCTTTGTTAAGATCAAAAGAGTTCCTAGACTTAGGATTGATCCTCCTAGTCCAACATAGTCCATTTATTATTTGTTAAAAAACATCATTTTCATCACATTAAATAAGACATTGCACTTAGGATGTTCTTAGAGCTTTAAGGCCATTTTAATATATATGGATTTCAATTTTAGGCACATTGAAAATGGCTATTCAACAAGATCATTTTTTATTCTCTAGTTCATCTAAACTTTATATGTGAAAAACTTGATTTTTGTTCATAATAAATGGAGTCATGCAACTTATCTATTCCATGGCTTTATAGGTCATCGAAAGTTGAGTGATATCTTTCAAGTTTGTTATAAAGATGCATGGGGCTGTTCCAACAGATCGTTCAACACTTGTTTAGTTTGTTTTAACTTTTTGTATGAAAAATCTAAAATTCCTTCATGGTGAACGGGCCTATTCTAATGTGAATGAGGCTATTCGAAATCCTTAATGTGACTTCACTTGACTATACATGTAGTTCAATAAAGCTATGCAAGGGTAACTTAAACTATTAAAACTTTATATCTGAAATTTTCTATTTTTCTTCATGTGAATAGCCTTATTCCATTATGCATAGGTTGTTCATCTCAAACAAGCATCCTTATAGCTTTGCTTTCTTTGTTGCTTTTGTCCCTTGTGCTTTTCTTTTATTGCTTTTGTAATTGATGGTCCTAAATATATGGACAAACACTTACATTTGAGATCAATATAATAACCTATATTTGCAATCATCAAAATATTAAGAACCAAAAGTTTAATAACAAATTTCATGCTCATGGTCTAATCTACAATAACTGTTAAAGGGGAATAATGGAGATATTGATAATTTTTTGCCAAGTTAAATATAATGAGTGTATTGACTAGTTTCTCGAAGCATACATAGAGGTGCATCCCATTTGACTTCAAAAAGTATGAGAAATTAAGGGAAATTAAAAGAATCAAGAGAAACAAGACCAAAGCAAAAACAACTTGAAGGCAACCAAATTTTTTTTTTTCTAATTAGTCTCCTAAGTGCTTGATTTGTATGCTCAAGCATAAGCATAGTTATGTAGTAATTTGTATAGAGGTTATGATATGAATTTAGTCGCCATGTCCAAAAAGCACTAAGAAAATAAGAATTCATTAATGATTCAATCAAGCCTAAATCATGAACATAAGAGTCCAACCATGTTAAAGTGAAGGGTTTAACCCATTTTGATGAATAAAAGGTCATTTAGTCTTAATGGAATTTGTGGGCTTATTTTATATTAGTTTGTATTTTAGTTGTGTTGGGCTTTTAATTTAAATATTTGTTATATTTTAGCTTATTAGGATTTATATTCTATTATATTTTATTTAAAAATTTCTTTTTTCTTTGGTAGTTATAAGTGATAGTGGGCAATAAATGCATTTATTGCATTAATGGGTGTAATGGAGTTGTAACAGTAACTTAGTGGGGTAATAGTGTCATGTAGTGGGTGTTCATGTCTATTAATAAGAGTTAATAGATGTTAATGTGTATGTTAGTCGGAGTTAATGCATTAGTGGGCATTAATATAATGTGAGTAATCTTATGTAATAGTATGCAAGATGGTAGTATGAGCTCAATCTTGATTTCTAAATAAACCAAGGTATCTTCTTTGTAATAGATGAGCACAAGAAAGATGGATAATCAATAAAATTTGAGAGTTTTCTTGTCATGGTTTTATAACCATGCATGTTTTTATCAAACCTTATGTTTGTGACGAAAAACTTTCTTGACTTATCAATCTATCTTTTACAATAGATTATGGCATCTTCTTACAACTTATCAATCTATCTTTAGAAAGTAGATTGTGGCATCTTCCTTATGTCTAAATTAGAACTTGATTTGAAGTTTCCTTACAATCGTGCGTTAGGGTTTACGTTGTTGGAGGGTGTTAATTACATTCCATATATATCATAGCTCTTTAGCTATTAGGGTGTATGGTTGCTAATTCTATGATTTCCATCAAGTTAGCTTAAGTGTTCTTAGGTAGTGATCTTTCCTTAAGCAATATTTTTAATCTTTATATACGAGGACCATTACTTATAATTAGATCGACATTATTTCTTACATGTATTAAGGCTTTTAGAAGTGCCTATAAATCTAGCTTAAGTTAAGCTTGACAAGTGCTCAAAAACTTATTATTGTAATATAGCTGGATAGAATTGGATTGTAAGGTTTAATTTTTTTAAAGTACCTTAATTAGTGAAACTTTATAATGGAGATACTAAAAGAAAGGACATATTATTGAACCTATATGAATTACTATTTTTTTTCTCTTTACCTTTTCATATTTGTTTGAAATGATTCTTAAAATTTGTAATTCTATGAAAATTTGTAATTTTAGGGCTCCTTAGGGTAACATAGAGAAAAAGAGAAAGGTAGTTAATCAACCATAGAAATTTAATTTGGTTACCAAAAACTAATTAAGGGGAAACTAAAAAAGAAAAAAAGAAAAGATAATAAGTCTAAAGAAAGTAAATACTGTGTATGAAGGAGATGATCAAGATTTATAAGAATATGTAAGAATTAATAGATGAAAACATGTGGTACATATCATAAAATTAAACTACTAACAGTAAGGTGTGACAATCGAATGGACATGAAAAGACATGACATCCCAAAAATGCTTTGAATGATAATCACATTCCTTATATCCTCCCTAGAAAAAAGATCTCCTTATTATATGCCAAGCTAATATTGACTCAAAAGACCATTGAGTATAAATAATTGACTTTGATTGGGGGATATAGTCGAGGTTTGTGGACAAGATTTGTTGTAGTGATTGGCTTCATATTTTAAAGATGAAGGTCTGACCAATTATGAAGAAAAAGGACAACCAACCACATATAAAAGGACATTGAGTTTGGAAAAGGCTAACTTAACTCCAGAACTCTTACTATTCCATTTTTACCCATCATTTTTGTATCTTACATAATCAATATTGATAGAATTAAATTACAAATGTAATTGTTCAATTATAAATATAAAGGTCCTTGATCATTATAAAATTTCAAAGATTATAGTAATTTTTCAATATATATTTTTAACCATTTTGGCCTTTTAGAGTTATTGATTTTGTGCTTGTTTTGCAAAAGTGTTTTCAATCTGCTTTCATCTATTTCAAATCTCTACATTTTATTTGTGTGCTTTCAGGTATTTAAGCTTTTTTAATCTTCATTCTCAAATGAAATAATAAGAATGTATACAACATGAGAGTTGAGAGAACTATTCATTTTATGGGAAACTGTGAATCCTTCTAAATAGCAATTTAAGAGTTTGACCTCTTCTTTTTCAGTAAGATCGAACTATTGCATCATGAATTTAATGGAGATAGGGAGAAAATAAATATGTATGCAACTTAATTCCTAAAAAAAAAAAAGTTAAGCATTTTCTCTTTTTATTTCAACATGATAATTTTTTTATTTTCTTAAATGCATTACTATGTAATGAACAAAGTCCCTTAGATAATTTGCAATCCCCAAGAATTGTTGTATCTATTTTTTTGTCAAATCTCTTAACAACTCAGTAGTTGGTGCTACTTGTGCAGAAAAAACAAGGACATTTTTCAAAAATTCTCCAAATAAATCTAAATAGGTGGCAAAAATGATTGAGCAGATTCAGATATCAATAGTCGTAGACCTGAACCGATTCTTCATATTGCACTTATCTATATTGATGAAAGAGACTTATCGATTTCACTTATTGATTTTATCCAACATTAGGGTTAGAATTACCTGGAGACTATGATGCATGAGAACTCTTGAACGAAAATGTTTCCATATTTCAAAAACGTTTTTTTAAGAAAACACATCGAAACTTGCTCAAACGTTCAAGCGCGATTCTCTCATTTCAAAAAATTAAGAAATGTGTTTCCACTCTTAAAACACATTTCTTTTTTATTATTAATTTTTGGTTATGAAACTTATAGAAGATTAATATTTATTTTTTAAAACACTAGATTGATTATGAAAATTATAGAAGATTAATATTTATTTTTTAAAATACTTGATTGATTATTATCATCTCATTTATTTTTTATAATTAATATTAATTTAAATAATTATTTTAAATATTATTTTTAATGTGATCTCATAATTAGTTACTTCAATATTTATTATAAATGTATATAAGAAAGAAAAAATATTTATAAATATGTTTCTATATATTTTTTTTATATTTACACATTTCTCTCATGTTTCATTTCCTATATTTTAAAAAAATACATTTTCTTTATGTCCATTTCTGCGTTTTCCATTTTCATATCTTCTATTTTTGTGCTACCCAGCCTGGGGGTGTTTAGCCTAATTTGTCTATGTCTTACTTGAAACTTAATTTGATAAAAATTTATTTGAACTCAATTCATACATTTAATGAGCTCTAAAATCAAGTTGGAGTTCTAGTCATTTATTTATCAATTCAAATGTCAAGTTTATAAACTATCAACTAGTCAATATTTCATAGTGGTAATTATTTTCTAAAAGCGCAATACAAGTCTACACTTGAACGAGTGAAATCTTATTTGCGATTCCATCCTTTTATCGACCAACGAGCGGTTGAGAGGACAAGGATTTTACATTGATAGAAACCCTAAAACATGGCACACAATGGGATCAATGGAGGATCATTTAGGCCTTACACAAGTTTAAAGCCCTTTCTTCTAAAATGATGGTCATCAGGGGGCCAAAGAGGGTCGATACATTGGTTTTATTCCTAGGGATTATGGAGTCGCCACCCGATTTTGATCGAGACAAAAATTCAGGCAAGACGAAATCTGAACCTAAAACTAAGTCAATTAGAAGACCCATTTCGTATTCACCCCATCATAGATTACGTTCGAAAATTGGATATGACTTGGGGAAGAGATTAGGTACCCCAAGATGCCATGATATCGGGATCTAGCTTTTGGGCATCTTTGGTTCACTTTTGCCATTTATAATTGAGTTATTCATGAGTTCGATTAATGACCTTAAACATCAAAAAAATTATGAAAAGGGAAGGATAAGAAGTACTAGCATAAAACAAATCATGGAAACCCTTAACTCATTCAAAATTCCATTTCTTAAGTGAATAGGGAACCTAAACCTTTTGACATTTCCCTAATTTGCCAATGGAACCCCTAAACATCTCAAAAAATAGTTTTGAAATTAAGAAATTTGGGTGAAGAAAATAGGGTTTTGCAAGCTGCATCTCAAACTAAGAAGAGTTTTACAGCCTAGAAAGAGGATTATATAGATTGCTTCAAATCTATACAACCTCTATTTACTAGCTTTTTGAAATCACAAGTAAGAAAAGAAAGAGAAGAAGAAGGAAGGGAAGGGGGATCCTCTCAATGCTCCTAAATGTTCTTTTGCCTTCAAAAACTCACTATTTGATTTTTATCCTTCAAGATGCTTAGGAATGCTTAAGGAATACAAAGACAAGTCCTTATTCTATCTTAGTAGTGGTTGGAATGAGTTAGGGTTTTAGTATTTTTGCTCTAAGTGGTGGTTATAGAGAAAAATTAGAAAAGTTTTTTGAGAGATTTTCAAGCCTCTTATTTTCCTTTTAAATAGTGGGGTATTTATAAAGGAAGAAGAGTGCATTAGAGCATGGAATGGTTTTAGTTCCATCTTGTTTGCATCCAATCACAGAGAATGTCATGAAAGTTATGGACTTAAGGTTTTTAAGAGGGCTATGCAACAAAGGGTTGGGGTATACATCCTTCATTTTATTGGTTTGATGTAAGTGAGACAACCCAAGAAGGAAGGTGAATTGGATTGTAAATAAAAAGCACAAACAAAGACAGTAGAAGCAATAAACACAAATCAACATAAAGATTTATAGTGGTTCAATAATGTGCCTACTCCACTCTCTAAGCTTTCACTTAGGCCTTTTTTATTCTTTTTTTTTTTTTGGGCTCATTACTCTCTTTTAATAAGGAACAAGAAAGCCAACCCAACCCTTAGTATTTTTCTAGGTACAATACCAACCTTTGAACCACTACCAAAGATAGATCCAATCAAAGTCAATGTCTCTCAAAATAGGCAGCAATTATACTTTTAGTGCTAAAAAAAAAACCTACTCTTAAAAGAGTTACAAAATAATCATCACTTTACGTAAATTAAAGCAATACCAAAAGGTTTACATAAAAGCTTGCTAGATGTTCTCTAATTGATAACAAATGTCCTCCAAAGTTTTCTAATCTTTAGAAATGTTCTTTGTATAGCTAAAACTATAAACTAGTTATTGAAATAGTTGATGTTCAGTCTAATAGTTTTTCTGTAAAATTAGCCATCAGAGATGACAATGCTCATTAATCCTAACTAATGCCTGTTGAGCTTATAACATATACTTCCAATGCACATTATTAATCTATTCATGGTCATTGGTTTTGATATCAATGCCTATTGGAATAAGAATAATACCCATTATTGATTTTCCAAAAAGCATAAAATTGGTGCGCTATTTTTTAACAACTGTAATAGTGCTTCAACGGTTGTTGGAGAATTTGCAACGCCTGTTGGATATACCTTCAATGCTTGTTGAGCTTTGATATGCCTCGTTAGAGGGTCTAGAAGTTAAAGCTCAATTTAAAGCACTTTTCCAATGCTTATTGGAAAAGTGCAACTCCTGTTGTGAGGTCCAAGGAGTAGGGATCAAAATTGATAACTTTTCAAACACATGTTGCGAATATACAATGCCTGTTGCTAGGTCTTGATCAATGCCCATTGTGAGTTTCAACACAGCTCGAACTGGATCACTTCTCCAACACCTTGTGGCGAATGTCTAATGCTAGTGGCAAATGTCTCAATGCCCGTTAGATAGTCCATAATGCTTTAGGCATCCATAATAATGACTCAATGCCTGTTGTGCATTTCTCAATGCTTGTTATAGTATGATCAACTCCTATTGGAGTATGATTAGTGCCTGTAGAATTTGTTCAATGCCCATTAAATTAATTCTCCCTTTTAACCATTTATTGAGTCTGTTCAAAGAATGCAAAAACACTACAATACAAATGTTATAACTTCTCTTAGTTTTGTTATTATTTTGTTATGATTCAAAATACATCATTCAAAGTAGAGGAGAGAGACCAATGCTTTGGGGTCACATATTCTCCAAATATTCTCCCCATAGACACAACATTCTTCCTCTTTTTGAATAATGACAAAACTAAGATGTTTTGATATCAAAATATTCAAAACTTAAAAACACACAGAGGATACTAAATATCGAAAAACATACCAATAAAAACATCCAAACATTCAATCAAAACATCTAAACATTTTTTTTCCTAAAAGCAAAATAAAAAAAAATATGCCATTTTTTATATCAAATTTCTAAAAAACAAAGCAAACATCTAAAATATAGATTACTTAGAGAAGAAAAACTCTCCCTATCTATATGTTTTTTTTTCTAATAAATCTCCCAAGATGTTCAAACAATAATTCAATTAGCATTACTTAGAGTCACATGTTCTCTTCACATGTTGATGAAAGCAAAAAAGGAATGATAGTTACTAGAGATTCATAATTCAAATTCCTCCTCAGCAAAAACATGTTAAATAATAAGGAAAGATAAAGATATATTACAGCTTACGAATTCCAAAATACAATAATCTCTTTAAATTCTATAACTTCACTCATCATTTTGATTCTTTATTTTTAAGCAGAGGGTGAGAAGCCTCCAATCCTACAAAATTAAACTTTCTTTGATATCCATTTTCTTTTAGGTCCTTTGGGTTTAACAACATAAACATGTTCATCTCTCAACCTAACATAACAAAAGTATGCTTTATGGCCAAATTTTTCGTAATAAAAACATTGCCAAATGAATGTTTTCTTAAGCTCATTTGTAGAGCAAGTGTGAGGTGGCTTCCTAAAGAATTGATGCTTAAAACATGAAGGAACCTATACATTCTTAATATACCTGGTTCTATAAATAAATGCATGATTTGTCTTTGGCCTATGAGAGTGTGAGTGAGAGCAGTTATGATCATACACATGTATAATTTTTCTTATAGTTGTAGATCATAACACATTTTGCCTTCTTGGCTTATAAGATGCATACGTATAAGTATGATTAGCCTTTTTGCCTAGACTTTTTAGTGTATGCATGTGCTAGTATTGTGCTTCTGGGTTTTGTATAAACATTAGCCTTTTGTGAAGAGGTTTGTGATTCACCACCTTGGATACTAGGTGTTCTAAAAAGTGAAACTCTATCGAACACTTTTAGAAGTAGAGAAAGAAACGTGATTATATCCAATGTTATGTTTCACACTAGCATCTTTTTGAGAGGCCAAAAAGCAAATCTAATTTTTCTTTTCTTTTAATAAAATTTGAAGGAGAGTTTTTCAAGTCCAAAATCTCCATTTTTAAATTATCCTTTTGTTTGGAAAAAGTTTTATAAATTTCTTTTCAAAATTTAACTCTTCATTTTCCCTTTTAAAGTATCAATTTTCATTTTTAAAAATTCTCTTTCATTTCAATATGGAAAGAATGCTTTTTAAAGCAATTCCTCCTTTTCTTTTCTCAAACAATCAACTTCTTTTAGAAGCTCATCATTAATTTTAGAAATGGAGGAAATTTCATTTTTCAATAAATCATTTTCATTTCTCAAAATCTTATTTTTATAGAAAGATTTATCCAAATCATTATTTATAGATTTTAGGGTCTTTATAAGATTTTCTACTATGAACATATCTTTGATATCATCATCAAGTTTGCATAACTCATTTGGAGAGTCTTTATTCGATTCATCATTTATGACCATTAGACATCCAACTTTCACTTTCTTTTTTACCTTCTCTTCTTTATCTTTCTATTGTAGGAGAATTCATCATCACTTATGAATGTGGAATTCATTAAGCTCCTTTTCTTCCTTTCCTTTTGATGGTGGTCTTCTAGGTCTATAGACATACTGCTTCCTCTAGTATGAGTTGGTCCATTTTTTGGAAAGCTTCCATAGTAAGAACACTTAATAGTTGCCATGATTGTGTACAACTTACAATTAAGTTTCAAAAGATATTAGACTCTGATACCAATTATTGGTTTGGATGCAGGTGAGACAACCCAAAAGAGAGGTGAATTGGGTTGTAAATAAAAACCACAAACAAAGATAACATAAACAATAAACACAAATCAACACAAAAGATTAATAGTGGTTTGACAATGTGCCTACTCCACTTTTCAAGTTTTCACTTAAGCATTTGCTATTCTTTTTCTAAACTCTATAATAATTTTTACAATTACTCTCTTTTAACAAGGAACAAGAGAACCAATCCAACCCTTTGTATTTTTCTAAGTATAATACCAACCTTTTAACCATTAGCAATGATAAATCTAAACAGTGTGAATGCCGCTCAAAATAGGCAATTGCACTTTTAGTGCTAAAAAAAAAAATTACTCTCAACAGAGTTACAAAATAATACTCACTCTATCGAAATTAAAGCAATACAAAAAAAGTTTGCACAAAAGTTTGCTAGATGATCTCTAGTTGCTAGAAGTTCTATCCATCCATCAATTTGTTTTGCATTCTAATGAATAATTTTAGTTATTTTTTTTATCATTAAACTTATATGTTAGTATTATATTTAAGATAACTATAATCACTTGTAAATTTATCAGGTCAAAAATACCAAATCATATTTCTAATTTAAATATAAATTATATAAAATTATAAAAATACTTAGCAAGACTATTTTTTTACAAAAAAAAGTGTTACACAGGTTACTTTTATTATTATAATATATATATATATATATATATATATATATATATATGATTTTTAGCAAATTTTCAAAATAATTACAATTAAATATTATTTAGGTTACAATGAATATCATTTTCATCCTTATTTTTAGAACAGTTCACATATCATTTAGTTTTTTAGCATTCTTTTTTAATGGAAGTATTTAAGAAAAATAATAAAATTATTTAAAAATATTAAAATTAAGCAAAATTTATTATTTTAAAGAATGGGCAAGCTATTTAAGGATAATTATAGATTATAATAAGTATACAATTTAATTTCTCACGAAAACTTTTAATAATATTAATATCAAATTTAATATTCATTTTATTATTTTCTATTTGTATGAAAAGATATTAAATTGATATATTTTTAAAATAAAATTTCTTTTGTTAGTATTAAATTATGCTTTATTAAATGAAAATCATTATTAAATGAGTTTATAATTTTATTATCAAATTAATTACTTGCAACAACAAAAATCTAAATAGTGAACATACATAAGCTCTTTTAAGACTAAGAAATTTTTTTATCTAAATTACATGTATACATTTAATTAATAAAATAATTAAATCTATAAATTTATAAATATTTTTGCAGTTAATGAAAATAATATAAAAATAAATTTATTAGATAGTGATGTAAAAATGATTTTACATATCAGTTGAATGATTATATTTTTTGAGAAGTTTTTCTTTTGGAGAAGTTTTTTCTTAAAAATAAAAAAGAAAGTACAAAATCGTTAGTGAAATATATTTGGTCTGGTAGATCAAATAAAAATAGATATTTAATAAAATGCTGATGCATAATTAAGAAGTCCAAAATTCAAACTGCCATTAAAAAAAAATGAAATACATATTTTATTTATCTTTTTAAAAGGGAGTTGGTTTTTTTAATTATAATTTTTTAAATACATGTGGGAAGCAGAGAAAAGCTGCTGCTCCACAAGCTTTGAAGTGTCCTCTCAAATATTCTTCTCTCTTCACTTTCTCGGCAGCCAAACGTCCTAACCGTTTGAGCATCTGCATTTACGGTACCCTACACGGTACATGCATTTGCTACTACCTTCGGAATGCGCGGGTTTGTTTCTTTTCTTTTCACCTTTTTTTTTTTTAAATATAAATCTTTGAGTGAAAACGCTCCATTTCTCAGCATTACCTCTTTTCGGTGTCTGATTCTCGGTTATCAGGTATCGGCGTCATCTAGGGTTTTGAGATCGATCTGGGCCTTCATCTTGTTCGCGGAGCATTTGATTTTTAGACTTTACCAAGTTAGTTAACTGTTTTTCCTTTCCTTCTTTTATAAAAAAAAAAATTGTAAGAGAATATGGAAAATCGAAATTCTGTTACTAGATCCGTAAAAAATATCACGTTCTGCTGCTTTTAGCATTAATGCCTTGCTTGGTTGCTAATAAAACGGCGCAAAATAGAAGGAAATGAAGGCAAAATGAAACTTTTGGTTCCCCATAGAAGCGTGGTCGAATTACGTCTTGTTGATATCTGTTCTTCAGTAATTCTTAAGGTTAGGAAAGGTATGAATTTTACGTTGCTTTTTCTTTTTATTACAGCCGCCATAACATTATTTTGAAAATTTGAAGTGCAGAGGCTGGGATTTTCATTCAGAAGAATTTGAAGATCAGCATCCGATCAAGAGTTTGTTGGATTGATTGAGTTGCTGAACCATTTCAGTCTGTGATTTTACGCTTGATAAATGTCTACTGTTGAAGACTTCTATTGATTTGGGGTAGGTTACTTGGAAGATTTTTCCATCTGTTGGTGTTGATTAATCTGTGTAGATGTCAATGGGCCCTAATTATTGAACATCACTAGGGTCTGTTTCTACAATTATGGTCCCCCTCCATTATGCTAATAAAATAAGTTGCCAAGTGGGGTCTTGTCATAACGCTTAGCAGGGGACTTCTTTTTGAAAATTGAAATCTCAGCTTTTTTTTTTCTTTATCTAATGTCATATATGGGAATTCAATGCTCAGGACTGGAGAAAATGTCACAAAAGTCTGAGGCTTTGCCTTCCCTCCAATCGATCAAGTCATTGCCTGATGATTTTAGGTTCACTGGTTCACTTACATTTGATCGGTTGGAAAAATTGGATGATGTGAATGTAGAAAATAGGGATGCAATCTGCTCAAGTATTCCTGAAAATGATAGTTTTCGTGGTGAGGTGGTTCTTGGAGTCCATGATATTGTTGGGGATGATGTCAATGAGGATTCACCATACATTGGGAATGCCATCACAGTTGTAGACAGGCCCTCTTTGGGTGATGAGGACTCAGATACTGTCACTTCACATTCACCATCAATCTCAACATCTCATACAGAACATAGGTGGGGTGACACCACATCCTACACTACAAAAAAGGTATTATGTGTGGTTGGAAGCTTGATTATAGATAAATTAAATGTGGTCATGTGTCTATAGCCATGTTGTGTTGAGCTGAAGGGATAAGCATTTAAGTTATACAATTCATGTCATTTTGTTGATTTGGTTACATACATATTGAAGTTCACTGTATCAGAAACTCCAGTTTTGGCTTCAACTTCCAAATGGGGATTGGCAGCTGGGAAAAGTTATATCAACTTCGGGAACTGATTCTGTTATTTCTTTTTCTGATGGGAAAGTAAGCGAACTTTTCTGAACAGTTTCAAAGACATTTCTGTATTAGATTTTTGCATTTGATTCAATTCTACTCTGTATTTTGCTATAGGTTTTGAAGGTAAAATCTGAAAATCTAGTACCAGCAAATCCTGATATCCTTGATGGTGTAGATGATCTCATGCAACTTAGTTACTTAAATGAACCATCAGTGTTGTACAATCTTCAATACAGATACAGTAAAGACATGATTTATGTAAGTGTTCATGTTTCTTTTATATTTCTTCTGAAACAATTTCTAAAATGTAAACTTTCCATAATGTCTTTGGGGTTGTAATGTGTGAAACTTAGACAAAAGCAGGGCCGGTGTTGGTTGCCGTCAATCCCTTTAAGGAAGTTCCTTTATATGGCAATGATTATATTGAAGCATATAAGAATAAATCTATTGAAAGCCCGCATGTGTATGCCATTACAGACACGGCCATTCGAGAAATGATACGAGGTGCTTTAGTTTTTCATAACTTTTCAAAGTTAGCTTTTGGTGTTTTATAACTTTTAGTTTATTTGGGTTCTTGTTTTATTTGTCTCTCCAGATGAAGTAAATCAATCTATAATTATCAGGTTAGTGGAGTTGAGCCCTTTTTATTGTTTGTTGTGTTGTGTTGTTATCCTTATTCTTTTTGGGAGTTCCTCAATTGCTATATTTTTGTTGAGGCAATGCACCAATTCTTTTGTTTTAACATTGTCTTTTTAAGTTCCTTTTTTATGCAACTTTGCTAAGTCATTTTGTTCTTCATTAAGCTGTCCAAAATGCATGTTTTTCAATAGTTCAAGAAGAGTTTTGACTCATAATGAGGGTTCATATGCATCGAAATATGGTAATTTTTGTTTTTATTGACTTTTATCTATGTTAAAGACCTGTTTTGTTTAGCTGTCAGTAGTAGATAATATTTGTTATGGATAGTTGATAGATGGTTATAACTAATAAATGATACTAATTCATTTGGTTGACTATCATTAACTATTGTTGTTAGCATGTAAATTACCATTAAGGGTGTAATCTAATTTTTAAGGGTGTATTATATGTTCTCATTTTTTGATTAGCCATGCAAATTATCAAATAGAAAACTTTACTATTGTATCAGCATCTATGATATATAGTTTCTTTTTTTGTTTTAAAAAAAAATTCAGATTAATATTAAATTATGATTAATTCAGTTAATATAATAATGCTTATTTGTAGAGATAAACAAATATGAGTTTGTTATTAATAAATTATAAGAAGAATAATTTGGTCTAAGTATTAGAAAAGGTTCTTACAATTACAATTTCATGGGAAAAGGACTCTATTGTGGGAGGTTTTAGAAACAACGATTTTTAGGCTTACAATAGCTAATACTGGCTACTACTATCTTGCTGTTAATGGTCAAACAATTATTCGATGGCTCCTAACAAGAAACCCAATGTGAAATAACCCTTTAAATATAAATGCATTTGTTGATTTTCTTGTTACTAGCTCCATGGATGTTTATTAGGAGATGTTTTCTTGGGTGAATCCTATGAGCATTGTTCTGAATAGCGACTGTTAAATAATAGGATTGTAGGATATTGTGATCGTTATAACCATTATATAACAGATAAATTTTTTTTAAGACAACATCCATTGCTTAATGGTACCAACTGTTACATAGTGGTAACTGTCATTGCAGATGTTGAATAATGGCTGTTAAGTAGCTGCCTTCTTGCAATGCCTATTCTTTTTATGCCAACAACATAGTTTTCTCATTTTCATGCTTCTCCATTGACAACCTCTCTTCTTGCTCTACTCCTTCCACTTCCATTTTTCAACATAACAATCTTCAAGAAATAAATTATTGGCTTCAATAAAGGAGAAAACTAACTAAAGAGGGGTTTTTCACATTCTAGTTGAAAGAAGTGTGCTAATTTTGATCTTTTTCTCTTCTTGCTTGCTTTCATTTTTCAAAATTATTGTTAAATCTTAATTTTTATGCTTAATTTTTTTTATGTATCTACAATTGCCAGGTATCAATTTGCTTGATCTACAAAGTTTTCAAAATTCTTGACATACTTTTGGATTTTCTTTTAATAAATTGTATATGAACTCCAAAATTGACAAGAAATTAGAAGTTTGGCTTAATTTAGTGTTCTTAAGATGCAAATTTATCAATGTAGTCAATGAGTTTGTTGAAACTCTAGAAACAAGAATTTTGTATTTTGATAATGTTAGAACTTTATTCTCTTCTTTGTATTTGCACTACTTAATTTAAGTTGATTGTTTAATTATGGGTAAAAACTACAGATGCAATGTCTTTATTTGGTGTGGTTTATTCTTATTAGTTAGTTGCAATTCATAGTTTTATTGAATCATGTTGGTTTCTGTTATGTTGCAACATTTTGCAACTTTTTTTTTTTTATAAATTTGTATATTTGTAGGCCATTACAGGCATGTTACGATTGTGATAGGCCCATTCTCATTATATGCGATCGCGATTTAAATCTTGCCTCTTAGTCATTGGTTTTTGATGCTCATATAAATCTATAATGAAATTTCTCAAATCATGTTTATATTCTGAATATGGGTTAAATACGCTGAGCCGTGGTTTTAAATATTAATGATTCGTAACTGTTTCGATCATTTCGTGATGGGCTTTGGGGGGAGGTGATAAACTATGTACACTAATTCAATAAATGATTCATATGGAAAACTGAAAACATCAATTTATGATGCTAGCTAGGGACCAAAGTGGATGTGGACATTAGATACTCCATTCTTTTATGTAAAAAGAATATGGCGATAGTATTGATTGATTCATTTTTGGTTTTTGTTGAGTTATTTTGATAATGGTCTAAAAATTTTCATGGTAGTGGTGGCTATTTTGAAATGATTCAGCCTGAACTGAATCACTTTTTCCGTTAATATTACATTTAATGTTTTCGTTGTTTAAAACTCTGCTTTGGGCTATTTTGCTTTGCCATATTTAACTAACTTTTTCTTATATTTCTAAAATTATACGAAAACATCCCTGTATTTTGCATTCGTTACATCATATAGTAGTTTCGTCTTAATTTATAAATTTTTCATTAGTCAAAGCTCATAAAATCAACAGTATCGATTTATAATTTTAAAATAACAAACTTACTCCCATCAACCCTATTTGTTGCTACTTCTCTCTTTGCCCACAATTATCCCTGCCCATCAACAAATCTTTAAATCTACATAATTTTTCAAAACATTTTCATATAATAAATCATTATGATGTGATTGGGCTAGAGGACCAACAAAAGTGACATTTGCAAGAAAAAGCAACAAAACCCATGAGTCCGCACCGTTGAGATCATCATCAACCATGGGAATTACAAGAAGCAAGGGAGAGATGTCCTAAAACGGTGTTTGACAATCAAGGTTGGCCAGGGCCAAGAGCAACACATATTTGTTGTGCCTATGATATACTTCAATCACCCACTATTCATGAAACTGTTAAAGGAAGCTGAAGAAGAATATGGGTTTGGTCAAAGGGACACAATCGCCAAGAAACAAGTTTTAATGGATATAGATTTTTTGATATGTGTAAATTTGGATGATGGGATGATGACGACAAAACGCTACTTTCGTATTGGATTTTTGTTAATTTTTTAGGAATCGTAATGGAAAAGAGAAGTTAATGCTTTTCTTTCTTTTCCTTTTCCTTTTCAAAAAAAATTTTAATATAGAAGTGGCACCACTTGTACAATAGTAAGTGGAAGAGATGGGTTTTTGTAGAATTTTCATGGGCCTTCAATAAGTTGGTGAAGTCGTTTGGATGTTTATAGAGGAGAGAATTAGGTGAACTATATTTTTTAGATAAGGTTGGTAGAATAGGAAAATTTTTGATGAAACTAAGGGCACTGATTTAATGCAAAATAGTGCAAAATCTTGACGGAATCACCTTTAGTGTAATGAAGGCAAAATAGAGGGATGTTTTAATATAATTTTACAGATGGTTAGTTCAATATGACAAAACATCGTGGGGCTCAAAGTAATTAACCTTCTAAATACATTGATTTATAATTATCTTAATGTTGTGATGACTGTATTTTTTCTTTACTATCAAGAAAACTAGTCTTGTGTCACTGCTGAAGGACAAATTACATAATTTACTTCAAGATATGTAACAAGGACTAGGACACAAGTCTCAAGAAGCACCACCAAATGAATTGTGTTGTAACTTTGATGATTGTTTTGTGGTGAGGAGTGATAGGCAGCATGTTTATTTACTTAATCATGTCCTTTTCTTGTAAACAAATATAGAGCTAGGAGACATGCAACTTAACAGTGAGGATTGTTTGGATGTCATAAACCTTTTGGTGACTCAAATGTAGATTTTGAAATTTTGCAAGCTACTGTTGTACTACCCCCTTAATGTTTGGAACCTATTTGAACTTTTCCCAAAGTTAAAAAGTAGCTGGGATGTATGTACAGTGCATGATATATGGTATGGTTACAAGTTGGTAACTGAGAAGCAAATGTTTTCAAAGGTGCATTAAGAAGCTTGATTTTGTTTGCAAGGATTTGATACTAGACAAGTTTGTCATGCTTTATTAACTATTACTTATGATGATCATTTATTTCCCCAGTGGTGAAAGTGGGGCAGGAAAGACTGAGACAGCAAAGATAGCAATGCAATATTTGGCTGCTCTTGGTGGTGGTAGTGGGATAGAATATGAAATATTGAAAACTAATCCGATTTTAGAAGCCTTCGGCAATGCAAAAACACTGAGGAATGACAACTCAAGTCGCTTTGTAAGAAGACGTTCTTTGATGAAATTCTCTGAGTTATTTTGCTTAATCTATTAATCCTGAGGTTCAAAATAGTGATATCATTTTAGGTGCTGAAGTTTTATCAGAGTTAATATTGATGTTTTGGCTGAACCTGTCACAGGGAAAGCTGATTGAAATTCATTTCAGCGAAACTGGAAAAATATCGGGTGCTAAAATTCAAACTTGTAAGGTTACTTGACTTATTGAGGCCTTGAGATGGAATTTTTTTTTTTATTATTTTTGTGCTTGACTTTAACTTTTGGAAGTTTACTTACCCTTGTTTTGAATGCTTCTGTTTGGTACACAGTTTTACTTGAGAAGGTAATCAATCATTCCTTCTGGTGTTTAATTGTTTCCTGACATATTTTTTTATTGTACATTGCTAATTGATCTTTTTATGATTGCAGTCTAGAGTGGTCCAATGCATGGAGGGTGAAAGGTCATATCACATATTCTATCAGCTTTGTGCTGGGGCTCCTCCTGTTCTTAGAGGTATTTGCCCATGAATTTTTGCAATGTTTGTTGAATTTTTTCTGCATATTTTGAGCCTGCATTGTAAGTTCATATCTTACCTATATGTATGTTATAAATACAACAAAATCTTTTATGTTTGATTATTCCTGTCTAATGATTCTAATAGTGATGATGATTTCTAGGACTTATTTAAAACTTCCAACTTTTAGTAGCTCCTAGGCATTTATGATATTATCGAATGCAATAAAATAGATGCTAAAGTATTTACTCTGAGGTTACTGGATCTTTAATAGTTTAAACCTTGGATTGTATGCTGATATGAAATGCAGAGAAGATAAATTTGAAGCATGCAAGGGAGTATAAATATTTAAGGCAGAGCAATTGCTACTCAATTAATGGGGTTGATGATGCTGAACGCTTTTGTGTTGTCAGGGTAAAGTTTTCTCTTCTCATTTTCTTCTTTAAATGTATTATCATTTCTAGCTACTCCAATGTCACAAACAAGAAATTTGTTCTGCATGTGACTTCATTCTGTCTGCTACCAAATTTTTTAGGAAGCCTTAGATATTGTTCATGTCAGCAAGGAAGACCAAGAGAGTGTTTTCGTAATGCTTGCAGCTGTACTATGGTTGGGAAACATCTCATTTACCATTCTTGATAATGAAAATCATGTTGAACCCGTGACTGATGAAGGTAAGATTCTTCTGAAAGCTAAATGTAGATTATGATATGGACATTAGACTTTTTCAGGTTTTGAGATTTGAATTTATTTTCTGCTTGGTGGTTTGTGCTTATTTGTAGGTTTCAGAAAGTACATTTTGGATTAAAAAAAGGTGAAGAATGAAGATAGATAACTGAAATAGTTGTCCTCTGTAGTTGGGAATATTAGTGAATAGTCCATAGCACTGCCTCCAATATGAATGTTGAAACCATCCAAAAGTGCAAAGAATGTTCAAAATAACGTCATGATAGTGCTATCTCACTTAGCAATTTGTGAATATCTATGTTCTAGCGTTTTAATATTAATTAAACTTTAAGTTATTTTGTTGTAAATTACGTCTAATTAAGTTAGTTTGTTAATTAAATCAAGTTAAATTTTTTCATTAGATTAAAGGTAGAAAGTTCTATGAACGAACTTTTAATATCTTATTCTACAGTTGGAGAGAATAACAAAAAGAAAAGTTAAATGATTTCTTCTTAGGAGTTTAAGGTCATAGAAATTTTTCCTCTAATGGAGTTTTGACTTTTGAGGTCAAAGAAAAATTAAATGATTTCTTCTTAGGAGTTTAAGGTCATAGAAATTTTTACTTTAATGGAGTTTTGACTTTTGAGGTCAAGCATTTGTGTGCAGTTATATAGGAGTAATAACTTTTTAGCTATTGCATATTGGATGGGACAAGCCAGAGGGCTTATGTTTATGAGCATTGCCACTGAAGAGAACTAGATATTTATGCATTAGCTTGATTTTTTTCGTATACTTATTGAGGTTATTTGATTATTAGTTATAGTGATATGTTAGGTACCCATTAGTCATTTTTTATTTCTCTGTGGGTGATTAGCAAATCATCTTGAAACAACACACACACAACACTGGTGGAATAGCCATGTCCCACTGTTTCATATATTTGATAACGCGGAATATATTTTTTATTGTTGTTTAGAACCCAAGCACATCCATTGGTCCTTAATTAGCATACAGAGTTCCAATTATTTTATAGTTTGTTTAGATTTTTTTTTTCTTGAGTATTTGTTTGTTTAGATCTTCAAAAGGCAAATTAACCATCTCATGTTTTTAGAAATACCAAAAGCTACAATAAGAATTAATACATAATAATATATAAATTAGAATGATAATAAATAAAATATAGATTTTAGTAGTATATTATTATTACATGTACAAATTAATATAAGAAAATTTTATTTAAATTGTCATAAAAATTGAAAACCCAAAAGCTACGTTAATTGTTTCAATCTAACTAGATAATTATCATGTGATAATTAAATTAATTTGTAGTAACATTTTTACGTGTGTGCACAGACTTTTTGCATATTGTAATTTTACAGAAATTACTAAGAAAATTATCTAACTTTCTGTAAGATTTTCCGTTAATATATTTTACTACATTCTTATTTATCATTGATCTGAGTGATTTTGCTGATGTGTGTCAATGGCATTCAATTCAGAGCGATTGGTCGATTCATACTGAAATTTAAATGTTCTTTCTGTTACCATTGCTGCTTCCATTATTGAAAACCATGTTTTGCTATCTATTTCTTGTAACTTCACCAATCCTACACTGCTGTTAGAATACCAATTCTGTTGCTTGTGTTTCAATTATTAATTTATTGGCTCTCATGGTCGTGGTAGATATCATAGCATAAGAAGATAATTCATTTTTTTTTTAATTTCGTAAGTATTGTATGGAAGCCTATGTGGATGGTAATGTGGTTCAAGTGTTTAACATTATAGCCATGCCATATGCCACTGAACTAAATATTTTTTAAACTTTTTAAGTGATAATATAAAAGAAGACTAACTAATTTTTTTTAAAGACTCACTAATTTTTTTTTATCTGATAAACAAGCTCTTACAAGTGATTATATCTTTTTATTGATTGACCTGATTTGAAATGCAACAAGATACATCAAATTTGTTGAGTACTTCATCAAATCCTTTGCAAACCTAACTTGTTGAAACATAGATTAAGATTTAATAAAATATAACACAAACAATAAAAAATAAAGAGATCTTGCACATCTGAGTTTGGAAAAGAAAAATCACATGCAGAATCTTTCAGTACTTGGTCAATCAACTCCAATCTTCCCTTGTGTCAGCTTTCCATCAGTTGTTTAGAGCATGTTTGGCATTGCCATTGAACAAATCTGAGAGATTTTCTCTCCTAATTGATTATAAATTTTTTTCAATGTGAGTTTTATGAGAAAAAATTGATTTTGAAAGAAGCTTATATTTGAAGATTTTGTTAATAGCAATTTTTTACTCATAAAATTTGCATTGAAAAATCTATAATCACATATGAGAGAGTATTTCTTCTATTTTTTATCTCAAAAATTAGATTTTTCAATAGTAATGCCACATATGCTCTAAGTACTTCAAACAATGTATAGATGTGGATCTAGTGTCATCATCCTGAAGGAATTAGTTTCTTTAAACCCACATACGATATGTTGTTCAAAGAGTCCATGGTTCACTCTAGTGATATCCAAAACAGCATCAAATGCATAAAGTTGTTTTAGGTCCTAGTGTCATCATCCTGAAGGAATTAGTTTCTTTAAACCCACATACAATATGTTGTTCAAAGAGTCCATGGTTCACTCTAGTGATATCCAAAACAGCATCAAATGCGTTGTTTTAGGTCCTAGTGTCATCATCCTGAAGGAATTAGTTTCTTTAAACCCACATACAATATGTCGTTCAAAGAGTCCATGGTTCAATCTAGTGATATCCAAAACAGCATCAAATGCATAAAGTTGTTTTAGGTCCTTGTTCGTAACTCCACCAGTAGTTACTTAAATTGACAAGCATTGCAATGTTAAACATTTAAGAATAATGTTGGTGTTCATATTGTTAAATATTAATTTTCTTTTATGGCAATGGCTTTATGAATGCTCAAACTTTTTAGGATTTTCTATCTGAGCGTTTCAAATTTATTCGTGTATTGGAGTGTTTAAGCGAAAATAAAAATTGCAATGAAATGTCTTTACACTTGATTGGCCACTAGAAGCGTCATGAGTCAAAACTATAAGAAGAATTGGCTTTCTTTTTTTTTGGCTTTATTAGCAGACTCATGGCCTATTTTAATTGAAAAAAAAAAAAATGTGCCCCTTGCATGGCACTTCTTCCTCCTCTCCTAAACTTATTTTTTTTTTTTCTCTCTTGCTCCTTGTTTCTTTTCGAACCCAACAAATACCTCCCTTTTTCTTCGTTGGAAAATGAAAATTTTTGAGGTCAGTTTAAGATGAACATGAAATGATTTTTTAAATTATTAATTTCTTTTGTCCCCCAAATTTCTGCTTATAATCTTTGGAATCTATATATAAGGCAGCTAGAAAACCTTGAGGGTCTGAATATGCCAGTGGAAGAAAGGAATTTTAATTTCATTGAATGGATTTGAACATGAAAGGTCAATAAGCTCATAGGATGAAGATTGGCAAAGCATATGAGTTGAGTGAAATCCCTATCTCTTGGTGTTTGGATTTGTATGGAAGATGTATGGTTGCTGCTGTTGACGAAATTGTTCATATTGAAGAAAATGCCCAGGGAATGGAGGAGCACTTTTGTTTCCATTTTTAAGAGTAATGGTGATATCAAAAGTTGCTCATGCTAAATATGGCCTGTTACGCATGACCAATTGAATATTAGGAAAGACTAGTCCATCCAAAAATCAATTGGCTGTATGTTAACGATTTTGATGATGGAGGCAAAGTTTTTCTAATAAGAGGGTTGATGGACAAGTTTCGAGGGAAAAGAAAAGTCCTCCATATGTTATTTATTGTAATAGAGAAGATATTAATGTGAGGGGTTCTGTGAATCGCATTCTTTAGAAACTTTAGACTCTGGTAGACAAAAGGGATGAATGCTGTGAGGAGGATGTCAACCATAGGAAGTAGAATGAGTGGAGTTGAAAGTGCAATAGATGCCCTATGTGATTGCAGAATACTGTCTAAACTATAAAGCGTAGAAGTTTTAGAGGGTCATGGTAGTGAGAAACGGGTAGCAAAGAAACAACCAATCACAAGTATGTTAAAAATGCAGATTGTAAGATGGATTTGTGGAAATACAAGGATCGACAATATATGGATGGACAAATTCATAGGCAATGGAAGTGGTACCTATTGCTTCTATTCTTTAGTATTTCTGTTTTCAAACTTCTAATGTCTCACTATTGATCATGTTCTATAGGCTTTAACCTCTGTCAAAAAAGTCCTTAATGCGAAATTAATAAAAGTTTAAGGGCTAAATGAGAATAAATCAGGTTTAGGGGCTCAATATATATAACTAGTAAACTTCAAGGGCTTAAGGATGCATTTTTCCTAGATTGGTATTTTATATCATCTACGTGTCTCATAAGTTGACAAAATGCTTTTGAAATAATAGCAAAGGTGTTCATTGAGTAACGAAGTCATGAAAAAATGATATTTCTTAATGTAAAATCATTTATTCTTTGTTTGTTTCCCGAAAAATGTATTATGTTTTTTAATGAGTTTGGGCCTTTAGGATGTGTTTTAAATTGGGTGGTGCAAATGATTTCCTAGAAAAACGCAAAATGCTTTGGACTTTCACAAATTAATAAAAGGGGAAGAAATTTATAAGGGAATCACATAAACATTTGCTCATTAGTTTAGTAATTGTCGCCAATCAACTTTAGCTGTCACCCACCACTTATGGTGATTGTTGGTTATTGATGAGGACCACAGCCTAGTGTTCTGATGTAATTTTATTGCCTATTCAATGTAAATGAAAGAAATATGAAGTCCTTATAGGTCCAACCACTTTTTGTATTCTTATTTATTAAAAGGGAACTATTTCTTTTTTTTTTTTTTTAATATGTAATCTGTAACATGAAAAGATAATTTCCAACTGATTTTTAATCTTGCAGCAAGCAACAGAATCAAGTCATTTTCATTCAAATTATTTTATTCAGAAAATATTTTCCATGGACAAGGAATTTTGATGAAATAAATGGAGCCTAGGTTGTATTGTAGGAAAAATATAGTTAGGAGTACTTTTGTATGAATTTGCCCATCTTTCTCCATATGTATCTTAAAACATTTATAATTTGTTTTAGTTGGCTAGAACATTATCAGTCTAGGATGCTCTGATAAATACAATAATGAATAATCAGCTTGTAGGAGACTAATTATGAAGTGAAGTTAACATCTAAGTAAAATCCTGAATAATCTATCTATTTTCTTGTATGATGGTCAACGACAACAATTAATTTAGAGAATGGGTGGGGGATAATGTAGAGGATGTGTGCTGAGTGGATAACGACTGATTGTGCTGAAATCTGTATTTTTTATGTTTCAGGTCTAATGACTGTTGCCAAACTGATTGGATGTGATGTTGGGGAGCTTAAGCTAGCTTTATCAACTCGCAAAATGAGAGTTGGAAATGATAGTATTGTCCAAAAGCTCACTTTATCACAGGTAAGAAAGCATTCAGGGGAATGCATGGCCTTTTTTGCACCTGGCCATCCTAATATAAATGGCATTGTGATATGAGTGCTGCAAATGAAATTATTATAGGGAGCATAAACTAAATATTGGTTGTTGCTGTTTCAATTTGTTGGTATGCTATGATTTTTTTGGTCTTTTGCTGCTGTTGTTCTTCCATAATTTTTGTGCTTCTTCTTACATTTTATGCTGACAAACATGTCTTTTGCGTATGCTAAACACTTGGCTCTAGTCAGAGCCTAAAAGCTAGCTTGCTAGGCAAATTCAAGCTTTTTTTTTTTCCCCTTTCCCAATATTAAATTAAAAACTATTACTATATGCTCGTAGTCTGCAAATTGTTGTTAGAATCTAAGATACTGCTTTCGATGTTCATGCAACAAGATTTTGGGATTGTAGAAAATGACTAACCATGGTTGCTGATTTTATTGTGCTTTGAATTTGATTAATAATTAATCAAAACAAACTATTAGAGCTTTTTTTATTTTTATTTATTTTTTTATAAAATGTATCTATATGCTTATGCACACAGTGTGCACACACACACTCAATTTTTAGTCAAAGTTTTACAACTTTATGTATTTAATGTATTTTTTATTCCTTTTTAAGATTTAGAACATAACCTTGTCCTGCATCATCTAGAGCCTAGAGCTTTGATTCTACCACAGACGAGTGTGACTGCAATTGTTCTTGTGTTTGTGGCTTAAATCCACGCAAGGTTGGAGTGATGGCATACAGTCTGCAAATTGTTGTTAGAATCTAAGATACTGCTTTCGATGATCCTGCAACAAGATTTTGGAATTGTAGAAAATGAGTAGCCATGCTTGCTGATTTTATTTTGCTTTGAATTTGATTAATGATTAATCAAAACAAAACTACTAGAGCTTTTTTTATTTTTATTTATTTTTTTATAAATATGTATCTGTATGCTCATGTAGTGTGCACACACACACTCAACTTTTAGCCAAAGTTTTACAACTTTATGTATTTAATGTATTTTTTATTCCCCTTTAAGATTTAGAACTTAACCTTGTCGTGCATCCCTAGAGCCTGGAGCTTTGATTCTACCACAGACGATTGTGACTGCAATTGTTATTGTGTTTGTGGCTTAAATCCACGCAAGATAGTAGTGATGGTTCATATCATGGATATCTACATTCTCCAATTCAATTTTTTGAATTGGATTATGTTCAACTGATTTTTATGCTTGTTGATTGTAACTAAGGCCTAGATCAGTTGAGTTGATTTTTACTGCCTTTTTGGTGCAGTTTTTCTTTCTATGGAACTTTCATAAATTAGAATATTTCCCTCATGCTGTGCAATCATAATTAACCTTGTTAAACAAGCAGAAATGGATGGCTGCACATGGTGTGTAACCTAGACTCTTATATATGTAGCAATACAACGAAATTTGTGGCTGGGTAAAGCTTGTACAATATTATGAGTTGTTCCCTAAGGCCATTTAGGATCATGCTCTTAAATGTCTCAAGGATATAGAAATTCAACTTGTGGATTACATTTTTGGGGATTTTGTTGCACTTTAAGACCTTCCTTTCCCGTCTCGTAGTCTTTGCACGCATGCAAACACAATCAAACTTGCGTGCACTCTGCATATGTATTATTGAAGGAAATTATTGTAGCATTTGCCTCGTGACTACTTTCTCACTGAAGCAATTCTAGCAATTTGTAACAACTTTCTCACTGTATAAGGATTGGATTGCCCTAGTTCCTAGAATAAAGGATGTTTCCTTAATGGATTGGCTTTGATCAAACCATGTAAACATGGTCATTTTTCTAGTTCTTTTTGTGTTCTTTTACATTCATGTCCAATGGGTAACCAGGTTATGTTTCTAACATTGTTTCCCATATTTTCTGTGTTATGAAAGTGTGTATATGCATCCAGATTGTAAGTTCAAGGATTCCTTAAATAGGTTTGGATATTTGAGGTGTGATTATTGTTTTTAATAAGGTTGGAGATCCCTTGGTTGATGCTAATGACAATGTTCCTTTCTTTTCCTGTTGAAAATAAAGGCTTGGATAGATTGTTCTTGAGACTAAATTAAATAACTATGGATGGCTTTTTCTATTTGAAATTAAATGCATGAAATAAATTTCTGCTAGTGATAAACATATTTGTATTCTATTTTTCAGGCCATTGATACAAGAGATGCTTTGGCAAAGTCAATCTATGCTTGTTTATTTGAGTGGTTGGTTGAACAAATCAACAAATCTCTTGCAGTTGGCAAAAGACGAACTGGAAGGTCCATCAGCATTCTTGATATTTATGGATTTGAA